>JBCFYV010000098.1:0-123933 GCA_039000515.1 Timema cristinae | reverse complement strand
TAAATTATTTTTTCTATGTTTTTTTTATGGAATATTTTGAGAAAAAGAAATTTTTTAAAAAACTTTTTTAAAAAAAAAAGATTTATATTGTTTGCACCAACCCAAAATATTTGCTGTGCTTGGCGGTTTGGGTTTGAAACAAACTCAATTTTTTTTTCCCAGATAAAAAACTCAATTTTTAGAAAAATTTTCCCGAGTTGTCAATAAAGCAAATGGTCCAGAAAAAAAATGTTCACCCCCAGTGTTGATATTGGTCACGCACGAAATCATTTTGCGGGGAGATATGTGGATTTACAGTTTATTCCAAAACTATCTCGGAGAATCTGTTTGTTCAAAACATATGTTATCTGTGTTTGAGCTACTTTTTTGTATCAAAAGTGAAGAAATTCATTGATGCGACCCAATGAACTACCAGTGAAGCATGTAATTTTTCCTTTTTAATCAAAAAAATACAATTAGAGGCACCCCCCTCAACCCAAATTTTTCCTTTCGACTGTATCTATCAAAGAAAATTTTTGGGGTTGAAATCACGAATTACTTTAATGAAAAACTGTGCAAAATAGAGGGTTCTGGGGCAGATGCATTAGGTTGTTTTGGGTTGGTTTTAAAAAAGGGGAAAATGTCATTGTACAATTAAGGCTACTTTAACTTTAGGTCCAATTTTAGGTCCAAGTTTGTTGATTGTTTTTAGCAAATTCACCTTTGAAATAAAGGGTTTTTTTTGCCAAAAAGGGGTTAAAATGTTTATAGTTTTTTCATTTTTATAACAAAAACCCTTTTTATACTTATGCATTATAGCAAAATTAATTTTAAATTTATTAAGAACAGTGGCGCCAAAAATTTACTTTAGGGTGGGGGGGGGCTGTGCGTCAAAGCTATTATTTTGCCCCCCAAAAAATATTTCATTAATTATTTTAGTTAAATTTTTTTTAAAAGAAACAAAAACAAATGCAACAAACAACAAAATATAAAAACAAACACTATAAAAAGGTTTTTAAAAAGGGGGTTCAGAAAATAGATCTTGTGCACATTAACACAATCAAAGTCTTAAATTTTACTTTTCCCTTTATTGTGTCGATACTCTGTAAACTCCAAATAAAAAAATAATAATAATAATAAAAAAAATTAAAATAAAAGGGTAAAGGGAAAAAAAAAGTTCCCGGAACCCCTTGACATATGGTAAAAGGCAAGATTGTATTTTTATAAAAAAATTTGGAAGAAAAAAAAAAAAATTTTAGGTCTAATGGGAACAAAAGTATAACTTTTTTTCTTAAAAAAAATGTCTTCTGTTTCCTTTAAAATTTTACACAAAAGCCTACTTCGAAAGGACAGTTGTGTGCTCTTTTTGGGGGTTCCTTGCGTTTATTTGAAAATCTAAAAACCCTTTTTAATGCTGTTTAAATCTAATTCTAAAAGGAAAAACATTTTTTTTATTACAATGTTTTTGTCAAAAAATTTTCATGATTGAAAAAAATTAAAAAAATTAAACCTCTAATAGTATTTTTAAGTAAATTAGGGGTGAATTTTGTAAAATTTTTCTTAATTGAATTAAAATTTAAAAATTATTTTTCACCCAACTTTGGTACTTTTTTTTGACTAATTTAAATTTTTTAAAGTAGTTCCAATTTTTTTTTAAAAAGTCTTCACCCGAAAATTTTTGTGATTTTTATGTTTTTTATATTTTTTGGAACCCAAAAGGTGGTCATTATTATATTTAACCCCCTTATACAGTATTTAAATAATACTTAAATATGACCCAAAAATAGCACTGAAAAAAACAAAGAAATGGTAATTTTTTTTAAAAAAAAATTGTAGGGAAAAAATTTTTATTAATTTTTGAAGTGGGTAGGGTGACCCGGCGGTTTAGGGGGGAAGGGGCGAGACATCTGTGCTGGGGGTCCGGGGTTTAATCCCGATCCCGGGACGTTTATCTGATTCCAAACCTTTCCTTTACCTTGCAGTGTGTATTAATACAACTTGTAATGTGTGGAAGCCAGGCCTCCCGTGGTTCGGATCCCACGTTAAACTGTAGGCCTTCATTTCATCTCAAATCCCTACCATTTTCTAAAGGTGTATAACCCCAACGGGGTAGTAAACGTGGTGCTAACATGATAATATCTACAGTGGGTAATAAATAGATAAACTAAAAAAAATTGTCACAATTTTTTGAAATGTGATTTCCTTTGGGGAACTCAGAAAAATTATACTTAGGCAGGGGTTTGGGCCTTGTCCTTTGACTTGGGGCGAATTCTAATAAATACCCGATTGCGGCCGAAACTCCACACTACTCCTTAGAGCAGACTGGGCAAATTTTCTCCCCCAGGACCCCATGGACATCTGTAAGGTCTCTAGAGGCCACATGTTTCAAAAAAATAAATTAACAAAAAAATGAACTTTATTTTCATGCAAAATTCATTTTAGTAATAAAACCATTAAAAATTTGAAAAAAAAAAAAGTATCAAAAAAATTAAGTCAAACAAATAAAATAAAGTGTCATGTATAAGTTGATACTTTGCCTCCCAAATGTTGATTAAAAACATTAAATTGCTATCGTTAATGGAATTTATGCAACGTCTAAAATCCTGAATGTTTGTGAAGTGAGGATTCGCTTTTTTTGTCCTATTCGCAAACATTTTGAGTTTTGAGTATGTTAAGGAGCCTGTTTTTGCTTTTTTAATGTTCCAGATGAGAAAGTCTTTTCCCAAAATATGGGTTAAAAAGAAAATACAAAAAAATTTTTTGGGCAAACTTTTTAAAAAATTACCAAATTTTCTTACAATGATCAAAAATTTTTCAGTTAGTTTATATTTTTTTAAAGTCCCTTTAAGGGATTGTCTGTTAAGATTGATTAAATCAAACTGGGCTTTTTTGATGTTTCAATTTTGAAAGTAAGGGGTAACTAAAAAAAATTGAATTTATCTTCCAAGTTTTTTAAAATCAAAACCGCCTTGAAAATTTTCTTTTAAAGCGATATTGCTGACTGTTTTTTCCTGAACATGTTTGTTTGACGCCTGGTCGTAAGATGAGCATATGCACAAAGTGTTGCCCTCACATGCTTACACCCTATAGAATCCCCCCTTACCGAAAACAAAAGCTATGCCCTTCACAGTAACTTATAATCGAGCTTTCCCCTTTTTCACATTTTAAAAAACACAATCATTATCTCTTTGTTTGACATTTGTTTAAATCACGAAAGTCTTACAATTGTGGGGGCCGTATTTGTTAACCAATGCCTTGGGCATATGATGTTTTTTTGGTTTGTAGCAGCAAAAAAAATTTGAAGTTTGGGGGTGTTGGGGGTGTGGCCGGGATTTAAAGGAACTCCAAAAGGAGGAGGGGGTATGGAGGGGAGAGGGGGTTTTGGTGTTGTTACTGCCCTACTACAGCAGGTTGGTGGTGATAGAGTTTGCCAACCTCGAGATGCCCATCCAGTTGGATAAAATTTTTTTTCTATGATGTGGGGGTGAACCAATTTTTCCCCCAATACTGTTTTTTAAATTAATGCTATTTTGGGCGGTAAAACAAATTTAAAAGGAAAAAACCGGTTGAATACCCCTTTTAATTTTAACAACTTTGTGTCTTTTTGGGGCTTGGATGGATGCAAGCTATTTAAGTTTATTTTTTTTTTAAAAAAAATGTATAGTCTACAGAATTTAATACCTCCCTAAATTCCCGTAAAATATATTAAGATGTTTCTCTAGATGCTGTCAATTTTATTAAATTTTTTCACCCCCAAACGCTGTCCCCTTTTTTCCCCCTAATTTTTTCTTGGCCACAACATTGGGTTTGGGGTAAACTTGTTTTCTACTCCTTTTTTGCATTTAAATTTGGTCCTATCAACAATAATAAATAACCAGTGAGAATATTAAATGTTAGCAGCCAAACAAGTCTCCCAATGAAAAAAAAAACACAGCAATCCCAACTGAACTAAGCTTGAGCAGCCCTGTTGAAGCTGTCACCCCATTTTACCCCCCCGATCCCTCTTACTGAAGTAAAAAAATCATTTTAAAAAATAGCTTTTTTTATAAAAATAAAGTACAAGTTCAAGTCAAAAAAAAAAAAACTGGACACTATATTTTCAAATGTTATCCTCCACCCAATAGTAAAAGGATAAATTCCCAAGGCCCCATTCATCTGTGGCACGTCCCTAGTGGCTTCTCCCCCGGAACAACCTTCCAGCAAAAATAATGTGTTGCTGACGCGCGAGGCCTGGGAGCGTTCAAAATGTATTTTCACAAAGGTCCAGGAAAAAAAATTTACGTTTCCGGGTCAAAAAAATTTCTTGAGCAAATAAAAATTCGAACTCCCCACGCTGCTTTCGCATATCCCCCCCTTTCCCCTTCCCTATTTCATTTGTTTTTGTTTTTTCTCTTGTTGTGTAACCCCCCCTTTCCCCCCCCCTTTAGAAATAAAATCAAATAAATATGGGAGGAGAAAGGCGATTTAAAAACACTCTTGACAGGATAGAACCCAGGACAATCTGTGGTTTTAAATAATGTTCTCTAAATTATCTTTGGGCCTTTGTATTTTACATTTCTTTTAGGCTTAAATATATCTTCTATATTAAGACTCAAAACCCTGCTTAAATGGGTTTAGGCATTATTTTGTTAAATCACAGGGATTTATTGACCACCAGTTTTAAATAAATATTTCCCCATTTGATTATTTTAAAAACTTTTTAAAAAGGCAGGGCCTCGCAAAACAAAAAAAAGGAATAACAAGGAACTAAGCCTTGGGAGTTTATTTAACAATATAACAAAATTAAAAAAATAAAAAAAAAATATATTTATATTTGACATAAAATTTAGAAATTTAAACTTGGGCATTCTTCTCGTTGGTCATCAAAACATAGATACTCCTGTTAACATCAAAAAAATATACCCGGGCAAATCTTAAGTTTCTATACTTGTTCCCTAAACTAGTACTTTGTTAACCACAGAATTAATTAAAACATATTGAAAGTTACTTGAAATAAAATTTTAATCAAAACAAAGTAGCATAACGAATATTTAAATTAAACCTTTGTTTCCCAAAACCCCTTTGTTTAACTCGGAATTAGATATATAAAAAATATTGAAAGTAAAATTTTCCTAATTTTTTAACTAACTTAAACTGACAAATATCTAGCAATAAATTTAGTTCTCCCAAAAACCATTTTTGGGAAACCCGCGAAATTTGATATATAAACTATGAAAAAAATTGTCCTAATTTTAAAATAACATTTAAAATCAAAAAGTATCCAAAGTACTACATTTAGAATGCTAAACTGTTCACATATGGGAATAAAATTTTAAACCCACGTCTACCATTTAACGATCAATATCCTAACTAGCTCGCCATCTTTTGTCAATTACTTTTTATATTAGTTCTCTAAGGTAGTGGCATCAAAGAGTCATTTTTCCCATGTCAAACTCGCCTTTTTTCATTTGAAATTTAGGGGGGAAAAAAAAGGGGGGGTTTGGTGAATAGCCTAATTCGATTCATATTTTCCCAAACGGGGGCTGAGACCTCATCGGCGCCTGCGCGAACGCAAAAAGAAGTCTTTTTCTTGGGTTTCCGGGGGGGGGGGGGGGGGGGGGGGGGTTTAAAGAGTACACGAGATGCGCACGCGCTTTATTCACTGCCATTGTCTTGATGAGAAAAAACAGGTTTTTTTCCGGAGTTAGATGAGGTTTTGTTTGTGGAGTGATCTAGGTCGAAAAAAGCTGCCTTTGGCCCCGAATGTGTTTCCGCAGGGGAGTAAAAAAAGGGGGAGTACCAGGGGCTAAGTGGTGGGGTGTAGAAAGCACCACGGTACAAAACTTCAAATTTAAGTTTATTAAGCTCAAAAAAACCTTAATCTCTTTAATATTTAATTTTAAATTGAAAAATATTTATTTCGCTCTTGAATCTGGAAGACATTATAATTTTATAAGTCCCTCTGACTTTTATATATTATAAATATATTTGGAATTAAAGTCCTTCCGACTTATGCGATGCTTAATACTTTCCAATCATGAATCTCTTTAGACTTGGGAACTTGCGAAATGTTTGACTGTTGGGAGTCCTTTTGACTTGTAATATAATTATTATGTGTAATGTTCATTAATGTATAATTTGTATAGAAAACCTTGTTGACGTGGAGATTTATGATACGTAAATCATGGGCTTTGTTAAAAAATGAGAAGTATGTTATATGATATGATGTTTTATCTTAAAGTCCTTAGACATTTGTAATACGTATTATGTGTAAATCTTGGAGTCCTTCAGACTTAAGTAATTTTGAGACGTTTAGCTTTAAAGTTAAATGTTGATATCCTTCAGATTGTGGATATATTTGAAAGGTTTAATGCTGGGAGTCCCTTTGACTAGTATAATATTGAATTGGTTCAAATCGTTAAGTCCCTTTTGACTTGGGCAATGTTTTTGAGATACATGTATTTAGCGCTTGAAGCCCCTGTTGATTTGAAAATGCAAAACAGTGTACGGTTTTTTTTGGTGAAAACAAAACAAGCCTTTTAAATTTTTGATAGTAAGTGTGTTGAACCTACAAAAGCAAAAGCCAATTTTGAAAACTTGGTATTTCTCGAAAAAAATTTCCAAAAAAGCCGCACTTCCCGGGTGTTTGATTTTTGGTTTTTCCATGAAATTCCCCATGCTACATATTTTTTATTTCCACGCATGCCATATTTACTCACCTGTGATTGGTAATCCGTAGAAAGTTAAAGTTGGTCAACTTCTATGGAGTAGGACTTACAAAAAAGGCCCTGACACAGACTCCGTATCCGTAGGTCCGTGGTCCGTAGTCCGTGGTCGTAAGAAATCGATGCTACAATATCAAATTGCTCTGGCCACAGAGTCCTTATCCGTAAGTCCTTACTCCGTAGAAGTTGCCCAACTTTAACTTTCTACGGACTCGTTTATACGGACTACCAATCACAGCCAAGTAAATATGCGCATGCGCCTTGAAATAAAGAAAGAATATCGTGATAGAATCCGCGCTATGGAAACATATACAAAATGAAAATATGGCTACACGCGGACCTATTTCGGAAACATTTTTAAAAATCTAAACACTCCGGGAAGAGCGGCTTCTAGGAAAGTGTTTTCTGAGAAATATAAAGTTCTCAGAAATATTGACTTTGCTTTTGTAGGTTCAACACCCCTATTATTTGGTTTATATTCCATTTACTAGCGTCATTACCTTTTTCTAATTGATAAATATGGATAATAGTGATTTTGAAATGGATTCTCTTCTTATTGATTGTGTTCGGCAAAGGCCTCATAGGGCTACCTAATATGTCAGGCAAAGCCCAAAGTTTTTTTAAAAAATAATTCTGCTTCTTTAGCACATAGAAGTATCTTGTCAAATACCCGCCTCGGTGGTGTAGTTATTTAACGCACTAGATTTGTGTTGATCTTTACTGCCGAGGATGGGGAGATCGAGGTTCGAATCTCATTCAGGTAAACTGGGGGGTTTCCTAGATAGTTTTCTACTTTCCCTCCATGCAAATGTGGGTTCACTTCCTCTAAATTCAACCTTCCCAATTCACAACCCATTAGCAAAATTAATACTTAAATGTACAACCCAAACGGGTAGTAAGACACAGTGACAAATTAATTATTAATCTTTTCAAATATCCCAAATGTAGTCTTTATTTTTTTTTATCACACTGTCCTACTTGTTCAGCCATATATGTATATAGATAATTACTCTAGTGGGATAGGGACGAGGACGAAAGCATTTTAGAGGTAATTACCCACATTTACATGGAAGGAAAGTGGGAAACCATTTTGAAAAACCCCACCTTCAGTAGAGCCCAAATAGGATTCAAACCCCGATCTCGTCTTCAGCAGGCCAATACAACACGAAAATGATGCTTTATACCATTCCGTTTCTGAACCCGTTGGATTCTTCTAGTGTATTTTTGAGAATAATTTAGGACTATTGAAAAGTGTATAAATAATTGTAAAAAGTTAACATATCGTTTAAAAAAATATTTGTGCAGCTAAAGAATGTAAGTTAAACTGGACTCGTCTTAGAGAATATTTTGGCAGACAAGTTTTCTCAACAAAGTTGTGTTTGGTTTCTTTGATCAGCTGACTGCTTGACGCGCGCTCTGTGCTGTAGACTACTTTCTTTCGAATTTTTTGATTGGATGAAGTCTCATACTACCTCATTGGTTGAAACGGTCACGTGATTACGGATACGGAGACTGTGATCGCGTGTAGAATTTCTTATGACCTGGAGCACGGAGTACGGAACCACGGACCTACGGATACGGAGATCTGTGTCTGGGCCTTAAGGACTCTGTGGCCAGAACATCTGGTATTGTGGCATTGATTTCTTAAAGACCACGGACCTACAGATAATGGAGTATGTGTCGGGGCCTTAATACTGCAATGTAAGGTTGCTGTTTTTTTTTTAAATATTAACTCAAAAGTAACAGTAAACGTTCTAACCCATAAGTTAATGTCGGTACTGGTAATGTAAATCTTAAAACTTAGAAATTTACTAGGAAGTCTTATCTGATATGTAAACGTAAAGTAGCCAAAGAATCTCAGCCTCTTGTACCCATCCATTCGAAAAGAAACAATAAAATTACATTTCAGTGACATATACGAGAAACCGATAAAAACAAGTATTATCTTCACAGCCAGGAACACAATATTTGTTGGCACCCAAAAATTAAATTATTAAAATAGTGGTAGTGCTGTCCTCTATCTCTAGTAAACACAAAATGAGTTAAGGATAATTTGCTGCGCTCTAGTAAACAAAGAATGAGTCAAGGATAGTTTTTTCAAACCGCCATCTATCAGACAAGTAGTGCCGCAATTAAATGGATACAATTCAGGATTTTGGGGGGTTTATAATGCAAATAATTACAGTAGATACAAATCAGGATTTTTTGTTAAAGTTGTTTATTTGAAAAATTTGTTTCTGAATGGAGACCATTCAGATCCCCCCCTTTTTCAACTATGTTTTAAGTTTACTGAATAGGAAATATCCTTGATTTCTGGTCTGTTTTGTTCCCTTTTTTGCCTGGCACAATAATTTGCTGAATGGTTTTGAGTAATCAGGAGCAAATATATTAGAGTATGATATATTTGTATTTTACTGTCCTATCAAGCTTACTCTGCATTTATTCTATATTTTTTAAATACATTTAATAATGGAAATGCCCGCCTTTCTCCTGGAGCAAAAAGGAAAGGAGTCCACATCCCCTTTTCTCTTTAATTGAAACCTTAACTTCAACCACCAACAAGTGTCAAGGGGTAACCTTCCACAAAAGCCTCTGCTTTTAAGGCTAAGGTAGTATCATAAATATTTAGGTTTTGGAAAGTAGTAGTGTAATAAACAAAATATGCTTTTACTGCTTTAAAGGAAAATATTTTGGGTGATTGGGCCCCCACCACTAAGGGAGAACTGGGGCAAATTGGTGTGCCCAAAAAAAAACCCATTCACATAATGACAGTAATGACAATAAACTAAAGGGTCTCGCATCATCCCTTTCACAGCCCTTTGGACCCACTCTATACATTTCAACAGCACGACCAAGATGTTCCTCTTTTCTCATTTTTTATAACAGGTATATACAGTTAGCATCTCATGACCAATATTCTTAGGTAATTTTTTGGAAGGGATCTTCCCAAGCTTAAAAGGAAGGGCTCTGAATTTTTTTAAATTTTTTATTTTGCTTCAAGATGCTATTTAGAGATTTTTTTATGATTGTTATGGCTTTGGGCATCCTTCTGTTGTAATTTACATTATTGTATTATTACTTATTATAATTAAAAAACTTTCGTTTGTTAGCTTTCAAATAATACATACATCAAAACAAAATCACCTGCTACAACAAAAATCCACAAAAACTCTAAAGCCCAATACACACAAAACACAACTTCTTGAACAAAAAAGTTGTGTTAGAAATTGCACAATATTTTGGTTTTACATGGAAATTGCATATAAATACAAATTTTAGCCAGTGACTGTTCACAACGGCATTTTGTGATCGCATATAATATTTGAAAAAAAAAATGTGTTTTTACCCCTTTTTTTTGGAAAAATAAATGATTGAATGATTTGGAAAATATTGGTATTTAATGTCAAAATTTCTTAATCAAACCTAAATATTTTTTAAAAAATATTTATATTTTTTTAATTTTCTTAATATTCATTTTAAACAATTGGGAAACTTTTATATTTGAGGTTTAACCTCCTTCAATTATAGTTTTTTGTTTGTTTTCAAAACATTTAAAACGTTTTTTTCTAACAATCACTCTTTTTTTTTTTTTTAAAGTAACTATCTAGCAGACGAGGTTTTTGGGTTTTTTCAACTCAAACGTTTTCAAGAAAAATGGTCGATATAGGGACGCTCCTAAATTTTATACAATAAGCTATGCAAAGTAAATATTTAAAAAATTTTGATGTTTTACACGACCCATCTTTAGGGGTGTAACTTTTTCGTACAACTTTATGGCTTAAAGGGTTTTAGGCCATGGGTCAGTACTTTGACAATTTAATTTCCCTTTTTTATTACATATTTTTTTCTTTATGTTTTGAAAGGGGGTTAAGGGGGGTAGTGACTTCGGTTCTAGTTGTCACCCTTTTTGAGCAAGAGAATTTTGTAGCCGGGTGCTTGCATTTTTACCTGACATCCACAGCTCTTTCCCCCCCGCAACCCTCCAAAACTATGACGTCAAAAAATAAAAAACACACAGCTTGGCAATGGGATGAAAGTCGGACAAATATCGACTTTCAACCACCTTAATGGGGCCAGTGCACGTCTTGCATGCAGTTCCGGGTCCCCCGCCATTATGGGTATTTTTTTCAAACCCTCTATGCTTAAAATTGCATTTTAAACTTTTTCCATAGAAAATATTTTTTCAAAATTAAAAAAAAAAAATTACGTATCTTTATCAAGCAGTGCTTGCCTTGCTTTCCCTGACGCGCGCCCAATGATGTATATTATTTATTTATGATCTTTGGGTGTTTTGGCAACAATAATTATGAGGTGTTTCACAAACCTTACGAATTTCTAGAAAATTGCTTTTTATTTTAAGAAAAAATGGGAAGAAAGTTTGTGTGAGGGCACCATACTATTTATTTTCCCCAGCTCCAATAAGCAAGATTTAAAATATTGTTTTAAAGGGAATCAAATAGTCAAAGCTAATTTTTTTATGCTTTTAGTGAGGATTAATCCATCTTATATATACTGAAAAATTGGAACAATTATTCCCCCGAAAGCCCAGTGGTTAGAGCATTGGCTGCTAAGTCAAAATTCCGGTTTTCGTTTTCCCGTGCCCAGGTGTCATTTTTAATTTTTTCAGAATTATAAATAAAGAAGTTCTGCTTAAAATTAAAAAAAAAATCCGCTTTTAAAATTTTTTTTAGAATTGTTTTTCCTATTTTGACATTATATACAAGTCGACTACTTTTTTTTTTTTTTCCCCCAAAAAATTTAAAAAAAAATATAAATTTGAATATTTAAAAAGAATTCAAGATATGGTTAAATTTTTTATTGGTAAATTTTATATTATAAAAAAAAAAATATTAATTATACATTTTTCGTGTGAAAAAGGGGGTAAATAAATTGTATGTGTATGTATAAACATAAAAAGTTTTTTTTTTTTTGATATGAGTAATGAATTATTAATAAGAAAAAAATAATGTGTTCTAAAACCTGTAATTTAAGTAATTTCAGTACCCCTATATACTGAATTTTTTTCAAAAGAAAAACATTTTGTAACATTTTGGAATTTTAAATCGAGCCGCGTCCGGGGGGCGTCAAATTGAAACACTAGGGGATTAATTCCCAGATTAATAATGCTGTGACGATTTTTTAGGTTGACTATAGCTCCTGGTCGAGCGCCTATCATCACTGTAGGAAAAGCTCCCTTTTTAACCCAGCTGTCTATAGCTCGTGGTTTTGAGCACTAATTAAATCGGTATATTAATAAAATTAAAAAAGATAACTGTTGAGGCTGTTGATTCACACACGGTTTATTTAAAATGACATTTTTAATTATTATACAACTCCAATTAAATGCTTTTATATCGTGTTATTATTTTTTTACTGTGTTTAACTGTGACGCCGTGGTGGCCTGACTGATTTGCGTGGGCGGAGGTTGTCCGGTGTTTGTGGGGGGCTTGTTCGGGGGGATCCCTGGCGGAACGCAAAACTTTTTATATTTAAACATACCCCTTGCTTTTTTTGCTCCCCTCTTCAACAAGAAAAAAACAACTAATGAAAAGTGTCCTGGCAAACCGGTTTTTTGTAAAGGGGCTATTTTTTTCTTTTTGGGTATAGAGAATTGGCGTCTTTGCCAAAACTGCGTGGTTGTTCCTTTAACAGGAAAAGATGGTATAAAAAATATTTTAAAGGTAAATCCTTTTCCTTTAATTTCTGAGAAGCGCGTGTTTTCTTCAAGGATGAATGATAAAAAAATAATCTACTTTATTATTTAAAAAAAATTACCTTCATCCTTGACTTTTTATATATTTTTTGATTGATCAAACCAAAAATCATTTCAAATTTTTTTTCCCTACATTTCACACTCCAATTTCAGTGCCCTAACTCACCTTTTAGGGGGATCTTCTCGCCCCGGTTTTGGAATTCTTCCACGTGGACTCGTTCTTGAGGTTCTGGAGATGAAAAAAAAGTAGATCTTCTCGATGATTGTAGTTCTCATACACCAGACAGGGTCCAGGTCGCGTAGTCCGGAAGCTGGTATCATGTAATAACCATCTCTGCAGGGGAGGGGGCAAAGAGCTCCCCGCCCGGCCTTTTTTGTAGTGCACTGTCTTGTGGCCATATGGGGAACGCTTCTCGACACTGGGGAACTACCCATTCATTAAAAAAGGCCCCAAAATTAAAACTAGAACCCTTATTGTATATTTGGATATTTTAGCTCTACTGAATAAAACATGTTCAAAATAGAGCACAGGATTATTATGTTTTTTTTTCTTTTTCCCCATCTTACACCTGTTCCCGGTTATACACACTTATTATATTGACAATAAGAGGAAAACTAACCTGGGATTTCATCAAATGTATAATAGAACTTTGTCCGCCATAATGAGAAAGACATAGATTATACTACCCCCCCCGATCAGTAATATACTTTTGTATTCTTCGTCAATGGCTCAAAGCTTAGATATTGAAATATTATGGAATTTTTTCCCAACAGTTATAACCCAAATTTTCCCCAGAACATTTAAATTGCTTTTAGAAATTACATAGTGGGTTTCCAAAAAAATTATTCTAGGTGGTAGTTTTTGTTCAATTTGTTAGTCCAGACTAGGCCCAATAGATGCTAAAATCGAACCAGGGACAGAGTGTGAGACTCTATATCTTTGCACTACTAAGTTTATGTCTGTACATTTTTTTAATTTTTTTGACACTTTTAAAAAACGAAAGCAATGCAAACAAATGAATGGGTAAATGAAGATTGAAATGAGACATGAAATACTTAGAATTTATCACAAAATGAATCACATCTAGTTTCTTCATGTGCCGAAACCAAGCCTTACAAAAGTAGTACTCCGTTAAACTTGTTAACATCTGAAGTGAAGGACAAAATTGGATCTGAGCATAATAAATAATTGTGAGAAATGTTTGCAAATACAGTTAGGAACAGTTGTAATTAAATCATCAAACTTATTTGTCGGTGTTGTTGTTGTTGTTGTCGTCTGGTGGTGGATAAGAGAAGAGTGGCAACGGTTTCCAATGACTGCCCCGGCGTCTATCTTTAAGTTCCTCCAGAGAAAACTACAGCAGTGGGCTGGACATTTAGTATATAGAGGCAATCTATTTTATTTTATCTCCAGACACTCCAGGTCCGGTAACAATCACCTACCACCTGGTCACTGACCATCACTAGCAATAATGGACAATACATAACAATACAATGTATAACAATTCAACTTGGATGAGGAAAAGAGTTAAACAGAAACAAGACATGAAATAAAAGAAATATATTCTTTGTTAAAATTGTACTAATTAATCCTGTATAATTTTGTATGTTAAATAAAAAAATGTACCTCCCTATGGTGCAATACAGATCTAATTTAGTAATAGGTTTCCTAAAAATCATAACAGACATAAAATAATGTATTTAAACGAATCTACATTTTTACGAGTATTACAAAAGAAATTTGACACATTTATAAACTTTTATTATAATTTAATAAGTTTGTTTTTGGTAATATAAATTACAACAAAATGGCTGTACAGATTTTGACAAAAGAACTCGCATTTTAAAGGTTAGGGATCCGTATGTCAGCAAAAATAGTAGTTTTCCACAGAAACACAATTTACTCAGCAAATTTTCAGCTTTTCATTCTTTATAGAATAAATATCAAAACTATTTTATTTGTTAACTACAGTCATAGCCGAATCTATCTTTCATATTCTGAAAATGAAAAATGACATCTGGACACGAGAATCGAACCCAAGACCTTCGACTTACTACGCCAATGCTCTAATCACTGAACTATCAAGGAATCGTCCATAACCAGGGTAATTCCTTTACTATTTTTTTTTTTTCATTCTTTGTTTACATCACCATTGAACCCAAAATTTGTGCATGGTTTATAACTGTAAATAAATTAATTTTCCTTGTTTATAAATAATAACTCAACTCTCACTTAAGTTGTCCGGTGCAACAAAATATACAAATTATGGTAAAAATTATAAATACTAAACAAACTAATGATAGTAGGTTAGAAATATATCATTTTGTTTGCATTGATACTTTTTCTTCTATATTTTTAAATATTTACCTCTGACCTGGTGTGAGGAGGTGTTGGAGAAGGAAGGATGGGGAGAGTAGAAGATTTTTGGAGTTATGTGCAAGAAATAAAATGAAAGTGACAAACAGCTGGTATAAGAAGGAAAGACAAAGTCATAATACAACACTCATGAACTTATAAATGTTATTTCACATGCTATGGACTGCCCCATTTAGGTGTGAGTTTGGTAGAGATCCTGTCAGCAGCTGAACTCAAAAGGAAATTATGACACATAACTTTGTCGTTTACTGACACATAAACTGGCTTACGACCTCGGTTGCCCACTTTAAGCCGGATCCCCGCAAATTATGAAAGGCCTTTCATAATAAGAGGAGTTTCCAGAACATCCAACAAGAGGATCAACGTCCCAAATTGCCAAGAAGGGATGATTTAACTCTCGACCAAGTAACAAAAAAGAGGGCATGGCTCCTGTAAAACTCGTGTATAGCCGAGTTAAAAGCAAGAGATAAAAAATCTAAGCCCTTGTCCCAGCGAGGCTGTGTATTCCCCCCCCCCCCCCCCCATGATAAACGGTCGCACAATGTTCAAGTTCCTATTGAACCTCTCTACTTGTTTAAAGGGGCACGGTTGTAAGGGCTAGTAGTTACATGCTTAATACCCCATACAAAACACATATCTTGAAATAACTTGGAGTGAAAACAAGGTCCATTATCGCTTACCACTTCCTGGGGATCAAAAACCCGCCCATACTCTATCACGAGCGCTTTTAACAGTAGTAAAACCCTTCATGTTTCTAAGGGGAATAATAACAACAAACTTGGAAAAAACCCTCAATAAGTTTAAGTACACAGGGATTCCCCTTAGTAGAACGAGTGATGAGACCTATGAAATCAATGAACACAGTTTCCATGGCATGAGCAACATGTGTAAAAATGTAACCCATAACGATTAAATTTTGTGGAGGTTTGGGTCCAAAAAAACCATCACACTTTCTAATCCACTGTCTAATATCCTGGTACATATTGGGCCAAAAAAAATATTATTAAAAATGAACAAAAAAATTTACCTAAATCCTGCCTTTGCTTTTGTTACATTTCCTTGACGCTTTCTTTAATGTTAGACATATTGCCCTTTGTGTTAATTCTTTTAAATCCTTGTCTTTGTAGGAGTTCGATGTTTATCCCATATTGCAGGGCCCTTCTTCTACATGTACAAAGTTGATCCCTGACTGGCTGGTGACCGGCCTGTCTGCCCTCAGCAACGTTTTTGCCAGAAGGTAAAAAAAAACTTATCATCTGAACGCTCCCATAACAATATATGTGCACTGTGACCGATTAGGCTTTTTTGCTGGATAACCACATCAGGGTTTTCCCTTTACAAAACTGTTGTCAAAATTTACCCAATAGGTCATGTTACTTTATAGGGTCACCTATTCGGCAAAACTACCTAAACCTCGTCATTTGGATAAACTGTAACTGTTAGTGTGCGCCTGTCCTATTGGAATGGAGAGTTTGGGTAGGGAAAAAGAGGGAGGAACTTTTGTCAATGGGGTGAAGGGGGGCACTTAATGTGCGCGCGCATTCATTATGAAGGTCACAAGGTGTATTTCCGCGCACTGTCCTTGTCAATGTTGTTGCAAGATTCTTGTTTCGACCTTTTGACATTAAGTGTAAATGTTTTTGTCTGTTGGACTTGAAACCAGTCTTAAAGTTTACTAATGAGTATATTTAAAATTTTTTGTTTATTATTTTGTTTATTTCACCTATTAGGTGTAAAAAAATTTCAGAAAGTAAAATTGTTTAATATTAAATCCTCAAATTTTAAATGGCAAACACGCCATGATTTATTAAGATAGGTTATATTTAACTGAACCAAATATAAGTTACATACAGGCGGGTTAAGGGGTTTTGATGAAATTTACTTGTCAAACTTGAGTGAAGAGGAGGGAAAATCAAATGATTGTTTTGAGTGTTTGGTCGGGTTTATTTAAAAGGCGGGGGGTTTTTTTATAGTATTTACAATGGGTCTTATGTAATTAATTATTAAATTATGCAAAAATTAATATGTTAAGTTACTTTCAAATGTTTTCTTTCCTAAGATGTATTTTGTCAGTTCACCCGACTATACTTATTGGTTTAAGCCAAGGTAATTTCAAAGAAAAATGACCTGAAATCAAACATAGTAATTTTGTTATTTATCATCAATGTTTTTTGCTTAATTTTCTAGGGAAAACATGAAATAGATTGGTTTTTTTATATTAGTTTAAGCATACTTATCAGCAAAATTATGGACACCGTACAAATTAATGTGTAACTTTTTCAGTTCTTTAAAGTATGTTTGTAGAAATAACGATTGATACTATGTTTTATTATATGTATCATATATGTTGTAAAAAAAAAGAACATGTCATTGCATGATATAATACACACCACACACACACCACACACAACACACACACACAACCGGGACTCACGCTACACACACACACACACACACACACACCGTTTCCTCACGACTCACACACACACCGGTACCTCACGACTCACACACACACAATAAATTAACCGGAAGAAAGATTAAGTTTTTATCAGTTTAGGTGGTTCCCCCCTCCTATCTTTTTACAAAATATGATAGTGGAATAAATATTAATCCTTGTACTGTAAATAATTCTAGTTCATTATTTTTTCGGGCCTGTACACCCCTTCCCAAACATAATCCTGGTTATGAAATATAAATCATTTAAACAAATGGTTTCTAAAGTCAATATTTTAAAAACATATTTTATGCTGGTACCTTGTATTTACGGGGAAAAATTTAATATATAAAATGGTCATGGATGGACAGTAATAGAGTAGGATGACACGGGCTAAAATAGGTGGATGGATTGATCTCGCCATTGAAAATGTGCTTTGATGATAACATTTGAAAAAATTGAAAATGTTCCTTTTATATAAAAACCTGTAGTAATATCTTCATCAACATTTCCCGATAAAAATTTGGGGGAAGTGTTTAGTTTTGAAATAAACATTAAACCTGTGGTCTACTTTCTTGACATTGAAGTTGATGCTAAACTTTTAAAAATGTAGATGACATCTTAGTAAGATTTGAAAGATGTCCTTGAGGTTTGAAATAGATTAAGGATAAGTTTAAAAATATAGGCCTGTCAAAGTGATGTAAATCAGCTGAGTTAGTTTGTTGTGAAAAGCAAGACAATCTAACATTACCCTATTGTTCATCATCTTGGTGCACGAGCAACTCCTCTTCTCTTATTTATATTATAACCAGGTAGCGGCTTCCCATAATTCAGCCTGACATTTCCTCAAGATGGCGTCAACATTTTGACATGATTAATATTTTACAGAAACATAGTCTATGAACAATGATGCATTTTTAAAAAAGGGGAATATCTTGAAAATTATTAAATTAAAATAACTTTGAAATCAGTACTAATCACAGATTACTTGTTCTTGCTTACAATAAATAGTTCACACACGAGTGAATATGGTGTGGGTATGCTATCGTAGCATGTAAAAAAATTAATAAATAAAATTACAAAATAAAAATAAATAAAATTAAACTTGTCAGAAGGCATTCAAATTCTTACACTTTGTGTCATGTTGATTAGTCATTCATTATTTTCTTTAATGTCTCTTTTATAAGGCAAAATACTGAGCTTGGCATCAACAGCATTCCAGTGAGTAGACGAGGTTTTCAGAACCACATGTCTTTTAGAAAATAAGTTAGTTTAGTCTTATTTATTGAACAAAAGTGAGTTTGACCTAAATAAAAGGATATAAAAAAGACACGCAAATTATTCTCAATACTCCCACTATTTAGTTTATATTTTAACAAATATTTTATTCATAGTAGCTAAATAATCAATATTAACAGTTTTTCACACCAATCTTTTGAGAAACAGATTTAGATAGTCCTTTCATTAAAATATCGGCCAATTGTTCCAAAGTTGGAACATACTTGAAATCAGTTATGATAATATTCATTGTTAATTGTAGTAAGGAGATATTTAAAATTTAATAATATAAGGAAAAACCCATTTTACTTTGGTATTAATATACTTAAAGTATTTACATGATTGAGAAGCATCAACAGTTTTAATATTGTTAATTGTACAATGTGCGGATTATCTGGTATACTATTAGTTTTCGCATCTTCCAGGTTAAATCTCTTGAATAATTGATCTATATATCTTTTACAGTGAAATAAGATTGATTCGTGTTTTGCATCGCTAATCTCCATTCCAACATAATATCCTGGCTCGCTGACAGTTAGTTCAAAGGCAAGTTTCAACTCATTTCTCGCCGTTGATAGGGTCTTATCGTCTTCTCCTAAAATGAGACCATCAGCGGTTCTAGAATTCACCATTATAAATACATTTATCAACTTGACATGGCTGGAAACCAAATTCTTGTGTGAAATTGTCAAACTTGTTGTTCCAACAGAGTGAATGGATGGAGCCTGTTTTGTTCAATTTGCACACCAGATTTGTGGCTTCCATCAAGTAGGTCCATATAGACCTAGTCTTCTAATTCACCGTGAAGAAATGCTGTTTCTTACATTAAAATAGAAATCTTCATGTTTTTTATATCCATGGATTTATCAAATCTTGTCTTTGGAGCATATTTAGTGAGTAATCATCCTTTTCAATTTGTGAAAATCCCTTGCAACGAGTCTTGCTTTGTGCAGTAAATTTTGCCCATCATGATGCCTTTGCGCTTTAAACACCCTCTTGATTCAAAAATTCTTATCAGGGGTAGAAGTAAAAACCCCCCCCAAGTGTAATTTTACATAGGGCATTAGTTCTTGCCATTTTATATTTCTTTGCATCAGGACTGCGCATCCATTATCGAAAGTCAGGATACACCAGCTTAAACAAGTTTAACTTCATACACGTGGGAGGATGCAATTCCCTGTTTTTCAGGTTCTTGGAGTTTATTGTCATCTATATTTCTTTTAAGGTTTCCCCATCTGTTCTCCATTACCAAAAAGTTTTACAGTAACGAGCAAGGTGCAAAAATAAACTAAGACATAGTCAGCAGGGAGGCTACATTTGAAATCAAAATTTGGCCCCAATTTTTTTATTTAATAAGTGACTTAATCAAAGGATGAACCAGGAATGTCATTCTATTATATATAAGAATAAGATAGAAAACATAAACAAGATGTAATGAAAAATATGTTTTTAAAAATGACCAGAGGCTATAAAGCCAATTTATTATAATAGCAAAAATAAACAACATAGATAATAGGGTTCAGCAACAACTCAAAATTTGCATAAAAGATTATAGAAAATTTTAAATACTCGGGCCTCAGCCTTTATAAGACAATAACTGTAAAATAAATCGAAAAGCGGATGACTAATCTTTAGCTATGTATTTTTTACACAAAAAAAATATTAAATTTTTGTTCCCAGGTGACTCTTAACTCAGCACATAAGGGATATATCTCAACAGTCCATTAATAGAACCCTGACCGGGGCATGAGAAAATACCCGTGAGGGGGGGGAAACCCTAACAAGTACAATGGCATATCCAAAAAAACAAAAATTTAATATATCCTACTTGTATTAAACATCCCCATTTAGTTATATAAAGCCCTAAAATGGGGTTCCCTCATAAACTAGGGGAAAATAAAAAATAGTTCTGCTCATAAGTTACAAAACGATTAGGCATTATAATAATATCCTAGCCCCCAAAGTACAGCCCAAGACTTAACTTTTCAATTATAAGAAAAAAACCCCCCCAATCCGAATACAAACAATCCCTTCAATTGTAAATTATAAAAGAGAAATATTAATTCCTGAGCCTAACAAATAACATACATTATAACCAAAAGGAATAATCTCAAGGATGTGCATTTAATGCAAAAGTTCTAGCTTAATCAAAGACTTTTAAATTTTAAATGCCCAATTATCTTAATGAACGTTAGTCCGTTTTTTTTTTGGGCTTCATATTATAATCAAGCACAAACAATTTGCTAAAATCATACAAGATCTTAATCCCAATTTTTAAATTTAAAAAATAAAATAAATTTGCCAAAAAAGATTTTTGTTAAAAACTATAAATCAATTTAAAAATTATATATAAAAAATTAGTTAAAAATAAAAACCAATTACATGTTAGTAAGCTACTAATGTTTGTCCAGAACAAAAAGTACAGAATAAACTTGGGTTGTGGTTTTATTTCCCTTTCTAGTGGGGAGGGATCACTTGACCCCAAAATGTCCACGATGCATCACCAGACACGAATAACAAGCACCCAAATATCTTCATAGCCCAGTAATCTATAGTTATGGTTTCCATGACAGGGTTGTTGGAAAGCTGTCATTTCTTCCCCTTTTTAAAACCGCACCTACGCAGTTAGATAGCATCCCAACATGGGGGGGGGGTTTTAGAGAAAAGGGGGGCTCACAGTTTACATCCCCTTTGAACCACTTGGTTGTAGTGTGTGGTTTGTTATTTTCGGGTTTAATAGGGTAAGGAGGGATCAGACTTTTTGGGTGGTGGGGGGTTGTAGAAGTTGTATCGTTCCCAATGGACAGGTTCTTCATGATCTTTGAAATTGAAGATCCCGTTCTGCTTTGGTTTTTGCAGCTATCCTTTTTTGCTTTCTTTAGGAACCAAAGTTTATTTTTTGGGAAGGTTTAGGACCTTATTAGAGAAATAATAGTTTTTTTTGTTACTGCATAAAAACCCTCTGTAATTTTTTTTTTCTCTCCATCATATTCAACAAAAACCAGTTTTTTTTTCCTTTTTTACTCAACTTGGTTAAAATATTCTTTCAGAAAAATAAAACCTCACTTCCAAAACCTTTTTATGTCCTTGAGTATCCCTTCATGCCTGTCAATTTAGATTTGAGGTGTGGGGGTCCTTTTTAAAATGTAAACTGCTGTTAATTTAAAAGCTTCAGCCCCCAAAGAAAATATTTAAAAAACCTTTTGTGTAAAGCATAAAAAGGGGCATTTCCTCAATCGTTCTCATCTCCTTTTTTCCAATCTGGCATTTTCTTGATGTGATTGTAATTTTATCTCATGTTGAATTCCCCGAACTAGGAGGAATTTTTTTAAATCCTTCTTTAAGATTCAATCCTGTAATTGAAAAATAGGTTTTAGCACCCTCATTATCATCCCATCATCACCATCATCATCACCACCATCCCCACCCCCACCCCCACCATCATAATCATCATCTTTGGGTTTGAAGTGCTGCCTTTTTGGCAGGTTTTTCCCTCTCTTTCAATTTTAGGTCAGTCTTTTAGTGTTTTTCGTAAATTTTTGAATTATGACCATTTGTCATTGTTAACTATTTCCAGAAGGGTTTTTACTTGGGGAAAACCTATAAAGGGCCGCTCGTTTAAGCTAATCGGGTTGTAGGTCACAAACATTTTAAGTAATTTGGTGGCGGGAAACCCAAACCAAAGTTATGACCATATGCCCAAAATTTTAAAATATTAAACATATTTCCTTGAAAAAAGTCAAAACTGGTTTGAACTCATGTTTTGATATACATTTTTTTGTTGGGTTTGGGCCCTGATGTGTCGTCTTTGAACAAAACAAAGTATTTTGCCCCAGCAACCGACAGAGTTGATATGGGGTCATATAGGTCACTTTGAACGAACATACTGGTACAGTCTTCCTCGTTCATGGGAGTAAAAATTTTGGGAGTTAAAAGTTGTTGCCTATTTTGGCAACCTTCACAGAAAGAGTAAATTTAAAATATTTAACACACATTTCATTGGGCTTTGTTTTAAATTTTTTATGAAATCTTACATATAAAATTTTACGTTCACAAAGATCAAAGGGGTTCAAGCTAAGACTTAAAATTACCATGTGAAACCGGGTTTTGCTTCTTTGAGCAACAGATTTTAAATTTAAAAAAAAGTGAAAACAGATTTTTATTTCAGAAATAACACACACCAACTAATTTTCCTTTTGTTGTAACACAAACCCTTTTTTTTTTTTCACTGCTTTTAAAAGCCCTTTTTTTTTTATTTGGGTCCTTCCCGAAAATTTTATATTTTCTAAACTGTGGAATTTTACCAAGCAAATTTTAATTGTTGAAAATTTAACCAAAAACCATCAAAAAATTTTTTTTATTTTCATTATTACCAATCCCTTAAATTTTGGTAGTTTCCCGTTTTATTAACGAGGTTATCCTAATTTATTTCTCCCAAAGGTTTTAAAAGAAAATCCCCTGATTGGGGGGTCATGCGAAAGGAGGGTCCCCTATCCACTGTCCCAGCTATCTTCACTTGGAAATTTTAACAAAATATTTTTACACTTCACATTGAAGCAGGGTTGTTTTTTTCTTAAAACGTGGGAGTTACAAACAAAAATGCCCCTACTTGCGGGAAATTTTTAGCACACCCCTTTGTGCGTTTCAATTTTTTTTGCTTGGGTTTTTATTCATTTTTATTTAAAATTTTAAACCCCTAAATTTTGATTAAAAAAAGCAAAAAAAGTTTTTTTTTTTTTTTTTGGTTTAGGGAAAAGGGTTTTTTTTTTCGTAAAAAAACCACGCTGTGGGGAAAATTAGAGGTTGTCTACCTTCCCCCTAAAAACCCCCGATTAAAAGTTCCGTTTTTTTCATTTGGGAAAAATGACTTTTTTTTTAAAAATGGAAATGTCACTCCCAAATTTTTCTACAGAAAAATCATAAATTTTGAAAATTTTACATTTTTATTTTTTCTAGCTATCTTACGGTAAAGAAGTGTAGTGATCGTCAAAAAATACAAAATTGAGTTTTTGATGAATTTTGGTTTTAGATACCCTGGAATTTTTAAAAAGTGTTTTTTGCAATTCCGTTGTTTGTCTGTACCATGTAGTAAGGGCCCAAAAATATTTTACCTATCATTGGTGTCTAGGGTTTTTTGTAGGGTTGCCCAGAGGGGTTTATGGAATTGAAAAATTAACCCCAAAATTAAGGGGGGAAAAGAGAAAAAACGATTTTTTTCAAAATGGGTTAACATTTTTTTTATTTTAATTTATTTCTAACCATTGATCCAAAATTTAAAAACAAAATGGTACTCTCAATTTTTCGCTAATGATATAAAGTTCTGATCTGTTTTAATTTAATTTTTTTCATTTCTGTAATTCTTTTTTAAAATGAAGTTAGTTATCTTGCAAATAGTAGGTCTTTTATGATAAAAAATCTTTTATTTTTAAAATATTTTTTTTTAAAAAACCCATAATTTTAAAACTTCGAAAAAAATTTATATTAATTTTTAAAATTTTCAAACAAAAAAAATTATTGCGACCTAAAAATAATTAAAATATATGTTGATAAAATGTCGTGTTTCAATGCCGCTGAACCCCAAAAAATGGTTCTTGAATGCCCCTTCTGTGTGTGTGTCTTCTTAACCCCAAAAAAAAAAGGAGTTTAAAAAAAGGGCAAGAAAGAAAAAATAAAAATTTTCTCAAAATCGGCTCTAAAAAAGTTTGATTAAAAATTTTAACTTTGGTTGATTAAGATCATAAACAAAATTTCTTTAAATTTCATTTTTTTTCATGAAAAAAATTACTTTCGAGTACTTTATAAAAAGAAATTCCCCCAAATTTTTTCACAACTATTTGAGATAATAAATGATTTGTTTTTGCAAAAAAATTTTAAATTCTTTTAAAAATATAAAAACTTTTTATTTGAAATTTTTTTTTTTTAAAAAAAATGTTTCTGGATATTGAAAAATAATTAATATAATTTCATGAGCTTTAGTTGTAAAAGTTATATTTAAATTTTAAGCAATAATTCTCTAATGCCATAGTAATTAAAAAAGATGTCTATCCAAAAAGTTGATTTTTCTTCCTTTAACCTTTTAGAGGAGTGTTTTTTACAGCAATAATATAATATTTCTATCATTTTAACTCAAAAATTCATATTTACCACAAAATTTTATAACGAATTTTTAAAACAATTGATGACTGAAGATGTGCAACCCCCAATAAAATTCAAAGATCTTGTTGGAAGTAAAAAAATTTTAATACGAAGTGTTAACTTGTGGACTAAATCTTGATTTTTTTTTTGGTAAAATTACTGAGGTTTAAAAAATTTTTTAAAAATAAATTGTGAAATTTAAAACCCAGGAGTAAAAATGTTTTTATGTTGTATAGGAAATTTGTGCTAAATTTTGTATGTTATATTTTTGGGTTTTTCCATACTTTTATGGTTTTGAGTAAACATCCTTTTTGATAATGAAGCGAGAAAGGATGGCGATTTCTGTAATTTATTTTGATTTCTATTTTATTAATAATTTCAACTTTCATTTTGAAAAAACTTTTTTAAATAGATAATTTTCAAAAATTTTTTTGGGTTAAATTATTAAGTAAATCACAATATTACGTTTAAGTTTTTTTTAAATATAAGAAATAAATATAAAATTAAAAAAAAAATTTATTTAAAATTCTTTTTTTTAACTTTGATTCATGACCCTATCTCTTAAATGTAATGTCTAATTTTTAATGTTTTTTTGTTAAAAAGGATCTTATAATATTTTTTAAAAATTTTTTTATTCATGATAGGTATTTAATGTATTTTATTTTTTTTTTCAAACTGTTTAATACAAACCTATCTAATCCCCCTTTATGTTTAATATTTTCATGTACAAGATTCTTTTTCACACTTTGATATTATCTCTTCTTCCCAAACTTTAATAGGTTTAAAAAAAAATTTATATATTGAAATTGTAATATTATTATTTCCCCGGGAAAGATTTATTGATTCCCAAAAAACCTTCCTTCCCCTCTGAAAAGGACATTTTGTGATTTGGGGAATGCCAGGCCCTCGCGTGGTTCGGTTCCCCCTTTAAAAACTGTAGTCCTTCATTTCTCTCACTATCATCCTATTTTACACATTGGTAAAGTGCTTTAAAACCCAAAGGGTAGAAAGACGCGGTGTAATAATAAAAATAATAATAATAAAAATAATTTTAGTAAAATAAATTTTCTCAAAAACAGTATGTTCTAACTATTATTAATTTTAACCCACGTCTTTTCCCCTACCCATTCGGGTTGTAGCATTTAAAAAATGGCAAGGGTTTGGGTTTGATTTTGGATAAAATGGGGGACCTCAGTTTAAACGTGGAACCCGAACAGTGGAGGCCTGGCATTCCCCAAATTTTTCAAAATTTGTGTTTAATACACGTCTTGTCAGAAGGAAGGGGGGTTTTGGTAATAAGAAAAAATCTGTCCCCGGGCCCGGGATTAAACCCCAGACCCTCAGCCAAAAAGTCCGACACCTTCCCCCCAGACCCCCCGGGTACTATGTTCTCAACTGATGAGGAAGTGGCTGTGATGCTAAAAGAGTGTTATTAATATTGTTGGTGTGTTAGTATTGTCCCAATCATTTCACCCCAAGCTATCCAGTAAGTGTGTTTGTCCCTTTTCTTTTAAACTAAAATTATTTTTATTTTTAAAAAGTTTTATTTACAGAGTTTTTTTTCTTGTGTCATTGGACTTGAAGGCCAATGACACTGCCCTTGCCCCCTCCAGCCCAAAAAAATTTCCCTCTTTTATTCAAGCATAAAATTTTAAATCCCCCTCTTTCCCTAAATTGTTCCTGGTAATGCGGGAAAACAGTTTCTTTTCACCCACTATTCTTTTGCACTTGTCTGCCCGTGTTTTCTCAAGTTTTCTCCAGCCCACATTTCAAAGCTTCATGTATTTATTTTCGCGTCCTAATTTTCTGCTCCAAATGTAGTTTTAAATTGTTTTTTACTGTTCCCAAATAAAAATGTGGTAGTAGTAACTCTTCTTTTTGAAGCTTCCTTGGCCATGGCTATCCTCGAGGATGCCCCTTTGACAGCAAACTATCAGATATTGAAATGTTCTATGTTTTCCAACTCCGGGTATCAATTTTTATTTTCAACGCCCCTCTTTTTTGAAATCCCCATCCCCTTATGCTTCTCAATTTTATCCCCTGTCATTTTACCCCTATCCCACCAGCCAGCCCATTATTTCGAAAATCTTTTTTAGTTTTGACCAGAAAATGCAGCTCATTTGCATATTTAACTATGTTGATGAGTGTCCCCCTATCCTGGAACGCCATGTCCTAAGAGTTCCCTGACCACCCATCTCCATAAAGTTGAACAGACGGGGTGAAAAACGGATCCCCTGCTTTTGTTTTGTTCTCTCCACATTCGCCTAAACTTAATTGCTCCCCCAAAGGTTCAGATTTGTATTTCCTTCAATTTTTCCCATTAAAAAAATATGATGAAGTAAATCTTTAAGAAAGGAATGTCATTTGGGGGAACACAAGGGATGTTCAGGTTTAATGGGGATTTTGTTATTTTTACTATGCTAAATATTATAGTAAAAGTTTTTTAAAGAAAAATTTTAAAAAAACTTTTTAGGCGTAAATTTTGATCCCTGGGGGCGGAATGTTAACTTGGCCCCCAATGAGGGGGGCATGTCGAGATTTTTTCCCTGAAGAGTAAACCCGGAGAGTTCTTCCACTTGAAGGAAAGGGGTGTCTTACGAGACTCCTGGTTCTCCGGGCAATAGGTATCCCGATTTCGAGCAGGTCAAATTTTAGGCTCTAGGAAAAAAAGCATTTTTCCAACACAATGAATTTTTTTTGGCGCTTAGAACTGGTTTATAATTGAAAATAGTGACAAAAATGGTTGGTAATCACTTTGGTAATAATAATATGGGTAACGGGTTTTGATAATTAAGAAGAATAGTGAAAAAAGGTTGGTAATTAAAATTAGGAGAGTCATATTATGGTTTGGTAATTAAGAACACAATGGTATAACGGGTTTTTAAATTAATTAGAATGTGATATAATTGGTTTGAAAATTAAGTAGAAAAGTAATAAAAACGGGTTTTGGATGTTAATTAAGTGGATAGTGATGAAATATTGTTAAAAAAAAAGATAATTTAATTTTAAAAATGATTGATTATTAAAAAGATAATATTAAAAGGGTTTTGTTTGTATTTTATACACTAGTGGCAAAAATTCTGCCCCTAAAAAACCCCGGCAGATTATGAGGGGCAAATGAAGCCCCCCCAAGTTGTTTTAAATTTTAATGTTGAAAAAGTGTATTTTATGTATGTTTTGTGGTTTAAAATTTTGAAAGTAGTCCTTATCTTTAATGAGGGTTTAAAGGTTTGGAAAACCCCTGGAATACGGGACTTAAAAGTTTAATAAGCCCCTATACTTTTTTTTTCTAACACATTGAAAAAACCCCAACTTTATTCAAACTTTTTTTGTTTGCGTATTCTCAGAAAAATTTATATTTACTTTGTACCCTTAAGTTTTTGGACATGGTGCTTTTTTAAAACGTATTTATTCTAAAACAAAAAAAAATGGCGTTTCAGATGTTTTCCCTTTTAAACCCCTTGAGCTCTTGTGGTTACCCCAAAATTGTCTTGATTTTTCGGGTGTTATCATCTATTTTTTATTTTGTTTTGGTTTGGTCCCCCCAAAGTGTTTTGTGGGGATGATTCCCAAAGTTTTTGAGTGAAAATATAATACCTTGCAGCCTTGAGAGCAAACTTGCGATTGATCCAGAATTTGGGTTTGTGGTTCACTACTCTCGATTCCAAGTATTTTGATTGCTCTGGAAAAACTTCACCCCATGGGGGGCTCGTTGAACAAAGTTTCTTTTATGTCACGTTCCCAGGAAGCACAGCCACCCAACTGTGCATTTCTCACACCGTACAAGTCACCCGGGTTTTCAGTCTTTTCTTAGTCTGAAGCCCAATACCCAAATAATCCTATATATTTTTATTTCTAGGTTACATTTTTTAAAATCAGTTAAATGGGCCCTATATAGTGGGGATATCAAAAAAAAAAAATATACACAATAATTACTGCACAGTGCAGTATTGTTGCAGGATGCTAATAAAAAAAATACTGAAAAGGAAAAATTGATGAAAGTAGGAAATAAATGTATTTTTTTATTATTTTTTGTTAGTTTTTTAACTTTTCCAGCCAAACCCAGTGAAGCCTTAAAGTCATTTAAAACCCCCAATTCCTTAGAAATTTCCAATGTTTTTTCACAAATTAATGTCCCAGACAAAGGAATGTTATTGGCATGCGCGACAAAACCCATTCAAATGTCCGTTATCAACGCTTGTACGTCCCAAAATGTTTTTTATTTAATTGGATTCTTTTGGCCCCAAAGTTTTAAAAATTTTGTTTTTACCCTTTAAATGTCACTGTTTGGGTTTTACCACGTAAAATTTTTGTGGCCAAATCTTAAAATATCTAACTTTTCTTTTCATCACTTTCAAAACTTATTTTTTGTTTTAAAAATTTAAAACGCTTACTTTTTTAAGATTTTTAAGAACCGAAAAAAACTTTCCCCCTTTAATGAAATTAAATTAGAAGAATCACAATTTTATTCCTAGAAAAAGTCCCAGAGTACAGGTAAACATTTAAACAGCTCTTGTAAATTGGAAAGGGGTGGACGCTATGATTTTGAATTCTTTCTCATTTTGTGAAGGTTTATTTTAGAAATTGGGTTTGGGGAAGGAAAAAATGCTCGCGCTTCATCGAGACAAAGACTTTCCCTGCTAATTATATAAACTGGTTTTTAAACATTTGTGCCCGTTTCTAGAGTTTGTAAAGCTAAATATGCGTCTCTGCAGATTTCATTCCGTTTTTGAGAAAGTCCTTTTTGGGAAGTTGTTTCATCGTAATGGGCCCATGTTATTTTCCCGGGTTAAATTTAAATGCCCGCTTTAAAGATTTCGCTATTCTAGGTGTGTTAAGGGAGTTTTTAACTTTAAATCTTGGGGGCCATGAAGATGAGTGTGTGGTTTATTCTTTTTTAGCTAAAGGGGGGATGAAATTTTAAGTGGTTTTAATCTCGGGTTTCGTTGTTTTTGAATTCTCGATTTAATTTTGTTTGGTTTTTGTGATTGAGTAAGAATGTTTTCGGGGGTGTATAAAAAAGTTGTAAAAAAGGAATGATGAAATAGTTAAGGGGAATAGACATGACAAGCTACTTTAAGCCGTCGTCTTTCCCCAAAGGAGCCATCATCAAAAATTAGGTCATGCACCTTAACAAAATATTTTCCCCCAGGGAAAGAGCCAAAGAGCTTTCCCTTAAACACACTTATATCGGTTTTTAAAAAAATCAGGGATAAAGTTCGATTCAAACTTGCCGTAAAGTCTGCCCTAAAAAACCCCGGGTTTTTTCAATGGCTTACGCTGATGCTACGTACTCCTTAGGGTATATATTGTTAGATTTCAAACAAGGAAACCCCCGAGTGGTTCTGATATAGAACCGCAATAAAAACAACGACATTTCCCCGATTACAGTCTTTCATCCCATGAATAAGTTCCAGTGCAAAAGCAAGCCGTCTTTTGGGTGTGGCACCGCAACGGGTCACCTGCTTAAAAAGGGGCAGAAAAAAAGGTTGGGCTCTTTTTCCAAAATGTATTTTAAAAACATTTAAAAGTGAAGGTCCCATTGAAAATGTTAGAAGAAAATGTTTGTGTCACAAGAAGGTGTTGAGCGTGGTCAAAGGGGAGAGTACTGGAAAAAAAAGATATGCTAAAGTTCGAAAAGAGGAGCATTTTTGCCTATGAATTAACCCCCTTAAATCGAGTGTATTGGTTCTTATTATAAAAGTAATAAAGTAACCCCAAAAAAAAAGATGATATTAGTACCTGAAAACTTTTAAACCACTATGAAGGGGGTAGTGACATTAAGGGGGCCCTAATTCGGAGGTAGCCTTCATGGCTTTCAACCTCCACCAATCTGTCCGCTACGGGACTTACTTTGGGAAATTTGATGCAGCATGGATCTTTAAACACCGAAGTGAGCTTCACCAGGACTAACTAAAACCATCAACTTTTTGTGTACGGGAGTTTGCAAACATCATCGCCATCGTTAGGCCCAAAAAGTTGTGGTTGTTTGGGGGGTTTTAATATAAACGATGCCATCCCTTTCCCAGTCTTTTAAATCATGGATGTGATTAAGATTTATTGAGCCCTTTGCCGACAAAAAAAGTTTATCGTCAAGGAACTGGTGTTGTTCTGTATGTGGTCATTACTTAAAATTGGGTTTTAAAAAACCCCTTACCCCATGGGAGGAATTTCCACCGCGGCTAAAAAGCAGGCCAGTTTAGTAAAACGTTGGTCGGGGTATGAAAAGGGGAGGTTTATCTTTAAAAACCATTTAAAAGAGGGTCGCCCCCTTTGCATGGCCATGCCCTGTTGGAATTTTTTTTGGGTTTCTCCATTGTTTTGGGACTTCAGATTGGCTTATTGAAGAGGGTCAACTACATAAAAGTGGGTAAAAAACAATCGCCTTTTCCCGTTTGTAATTTGGATGTTTTCCCTTCTGATAGACCCCAAAAAAAAATAGTGCCCCATACAGCTCTCCTAAACAAACGGATCCACATTCAAGATGGGCGGAAAAATTACTTTTTTTATCGACAAGAAAACGTGGGAAAATACTTAGGAGTTATGATGGCCCATTCGCGGTAAACTTCATGGATAGCCTCGGTTTACGGCATTACTGTTTATTATCTTATCTAAAAACCAGAACTTTCAAATTAAATTTCCTGGCCAATCACAATCAGAGAGACAAAGACGCTAAGGTGTTGAAAAAAATTAAAATGCTTTTTAAAGTGTCGGCGCCTACCCCCCCCTAAAGGGGTGCGCCCGCCTGTCTCCCTAAGCAGCTAAAAAAGGGGGGTTTTCCTGAGGGTGTAGCCTAATCCGACAGTCTCAAAGTGATAATTTCGTGGAAGGAAAAAAGTGTGTCCCGCAAAGTAAACCCGGTGGAATGAGAGTCGAGAAAAACTTTCGCTTTGCCCAGCTGAAAAATGAAAGGGAATTGGGCTATGTTTCTGTACATTTTTGGGAAAGAACGGGCAACAAAAAGTGGTAATTCAAGTTTTTCAGAACAAACAGTATCCTTGAAGATTAGTTTGAAAAAATCTGAAATATCCATTAGAGATGTGTGCTCGTCTCAGTAAGAAACTTTGAGTCTTTAAAAAAGGTTTTCCCCCTTTCTCGCAACAAGCTGGGGGGTCTTTGTGTGTGTGGGACCTTAAAAACGTCAGCGTCGCCAATAAATTTTTGTGGTCGCTCCGTCACCAAATTTTGCAACGATTTAATCGAAAACTCGTGGGATATGAAAACTAACAGGGGAAAGTGGATGTCGTCAATCTCGAAAGCTAGGGTATAAAGACACTCAAAAACATGGTCGTTCAGTGCTATTATATTCACGAAAAGTTGTCGGTTTGGACTTTTGATTTTTGTTGTGAACTAAAAACTTTATAATACACCCAAGAGACTTTTAAAAAAAACTTTATGAACAATTTATGTGTCTTATTGAAAAAATTATAGAAAAAAGGTAATACATTGTTTTTTTTCCCAGCAAAACCTGTCCGCCCGTACCCTATTCCTATTTAACGGTGGGGCCACAACCCCGGCACCAGTTTTTGAGTTTTTCCCTGAAAAAAATTGGGTAATTCATGACTACGGAATTGAAACGTCCCCTATAGGGTCAATGATCAGGAAACCCATGAAGATTCAGGGGGTTTTTTTTGGAGACAAGAATACAAACATCTATTTTGGGCCCAACACATCTGTATCAATTTGGGTATCCCCTTTGGGGCCTTTCCCTGTTCGACAAGTGACTCACCAAGTTCCACCAGGTTGAGTCATTCCCTGCCCCAATTTGTATCGCTGTCGACCCGCCATCTGGCCGTTATGAGTACAGAAAAAAATTTCTAAGTCCCAAATAATTTACACGCCCGGGGGAGAAGCCCAGTTCTATAAGTAACTCATCAAGGGGGGTTGAACTTTTCCCTATCTCGCCCACGTCTAGCGGTAAAGGGCACCGTCCAACCTGAAGTAATCACGGGGCATGGGTGAAAGCTAATTCAAAATTATTTTTATTATTTAAATGATTTGTGTGTCTGTGTAAAAAGTTTATAACGGGATTGTAAACGTCTGTGTTGTTTGCTTTATAGCCAATGTTTTTTTGTTAACATCAAGAAACAAAATCTCTCATTTCTTTTAAAATGTTAGTTGAAAAATTGTCAAAAAAATTAAATTTACTGTATTTTCTTATTTTTTTTTTTAAATTTGCTTTCCTTTTTTTCCCAAAATAAAAAAAATTCTCTAAATACAAATGCCGAAATTTACGGTTTTCCTTTCAGTGCCCCCTGTTTTAGTTAGTGGCAAAATTTGCTTAAAATATAAATTCTTTTTAATGTTAGGTACTTGAGCTAGAATTTTCCCCTAATGTGTTAAAAATTGGTGTGAAAATGTCCCCGAAAAAAAATTAGTTCCAGCCTGAGGTACTTTTGGGCCGGCCCTTGGGTGAAGGGCTCCGTTTGTAGCAAATTTTTTATGTTTGACTAGTTTAGGGTCATCGATCATGCGGTTTTGATTTGTTGAAAGGCAGTTTCAAAAAAAATTTATAAAAAAGAGGGCCCTCCACATGAAATTTGCCAAGTGTGTTTTCAAAAAACGGATGGTTGTGTGTCACCCGCATAATAGTTTATATTTAACGGCATTTCCCCGATAATGTTTTTTTGTGTGGTCTGGTTTCCCCCGCACGTAATGTTTGTAAGAAAAATTTTAAATAAAAAAAAGTATTTGTTTTGGCCGTAATTTTTAAAAAAATTTAAATAAATCATTTGTAACGTTTGAAAATGTAGTGACCTTTTCCCTGTTTTTTATGTTGGTATTGCGCTTGATAAAAGGAAAATATCCCCTTGGTCAATATATTATTTGTGACAAGTTTTTTGATGTATCAGTTTACCATAGTGTGATATCTTTTTCTTACGGCAGTAGTTGTTTGGAGAGATTGGGGTTATAAGTTAATGGTGGGGGTAGGGGTACTCAGCGTTAAAAAAACATATGAGGTATGTAGTTTTGAAGTTTTAATTTAACAAAAATTTAAAAAGGGTATTCGGCTAATTAATTTAGATAAACAATTGTTCATTGATAAAGAAAATTTTTTTACCCACCGGGAAAATTTCCCCTTCCCCATCTTCCCGGTTTTAAAAAAGGGTAGTTATTCAGGTTACTCGTTTTAGTGTTAAAGCCTTTTCCCGTTTTCGCTTTTCTGTGTCGCGTCTACCCCTTCCCCTTCATATAAGAAAAACCCCAGACACCAAGCGAATATGATTGGCCAGGAGTCCGCAAAAAAACTCCCCCTCCCCGAAAGACCACAGTGTTGAAAACAGGTGGTCTCCCAGCTTGGGTTCAGTTATCTATTGCAGATTTAAAATGAAAAGTAATAGTAAAAATTTGGATGACTTAATTTTCCCAAAAAAAGACTTTGAAAAATAAAGAATATAAGATTAAAATTTTAAAAGGCCTGAAAATGAATTTAAAAAGAATTAAAATTTAAAAAACTTGCATTGCTTAAATTTTGGGTTATGATTTACATGAATTAAATTACCATAAAACCCCCACACTTTTATTTAACCATTTAATGTAATAAAAAGAATTAAATTGGCCTAGAGAATGGTAAGTGAAAAATGTATGTATCGTTTATTACTTGAGTAGCTTGAGATTTAATATAAAAACCAAAGGCAAACTATGTAAATTTAAACAAAAAAGGGGTTTGAAATAGGGCCAAAAACCCTGACCCTTTACCCCCCCCTTTTGTTTAAAAAAAAGGGGGAAAAGTCTCCCAAAATTTCACCATTTGAAAGAACCTATCAAAATTTTCCTCAAAAATGAAATGGTTGACACAAAAAAAAAGAAGCAGATGTCGTTTTTACAAGCATGTTAAAAAAGGTTTACACTCCTAAAATGAAACAAATTAGAATCCACAGCTAATAAAAATAAGAGTTAAGGAAACCCGCTATTGAGCCCAAAAAGATGTTCAACACCCCTTAAAAGCCTCGTGGCAAACTCGCTTTTATGGCTCCCCTTTTTATGAACCTGGGTAAAATCAAAAATTGCTATATGGCACAATCACTATCTACCCCGGGTACCCTGACAAAAAAAGATATATTGGGTAAAATTAACTTGACAAAAGAATTTTCCAAATTTTAAAAATAACTAGTCTAGCAAAAAAAATACTATACAAGTCACTTTTTTAAACAGGAAAGGGTAATACTTACAATTTTACACTTTTTAAAACAGAGAAAGGGAATACTATACAAGTACACTTTTCAAACAGAGAAAGGGTATTCATACAAGTCCGTTTAAAAACAGAGAAAGGGTAATATCTACGTACATTTTTTCAAAAGAAAAAGGGTTTAAATATCATCAAGTACACTGTTTAAAAACAAAAGGAAAGGGTGTATCATACAAGTACACTGTTTCAAACAGAGAAAGGGTAATACTATCAAGTACACTGTTTCAAACAGGAAAGGGTAAAAATAGGGATCTAAAATATGAAACTGTAGATTTATTTGGGAGGACAGACAACCCCAAATAAAAAAAAAGAAAAAAAATAAGGGCCCAAAAATCTCCACAGACACAAGACTCCAAATTTCTCCACAGAGAACCATGTTGTACACAACCTAAAAAAAACTTTAGTAGTGGAATGCAAACCCCCTTTTTTGAAAATTTTATTATTGATATTTTTTATTTTTATTATTGTATCACTCCTAAAAAAATTTAAATGCAGAAAAATTTTTTTAAACTTGTGGCTTTGGCTTTATTTTAATTCCCAGAGCACCTTTAAAAAAACTCGATAAGGGACACTCCAAAAAAATGGAAGTATCCTCAAAATACTTCCGTCATACAGTGACGACAATTCCCCTTGCTCGGGCCCCTTCCCAAAACACCAAGAGGCGTTTCTTAAGGGCAAACCTTGTTAAAAAATATCGGGCCCAAACCACGGGCGGTCCAGAACTACTGCGGCCCCCTGGTCCAAAAAAAACATCCCAAAAAAATTCAAAAATCAGGTGGCCCAGGCCCCCAAATGCCTCCCCCCTAAAACTCAAAAAATCCTAACTGGGTGGCCCGGTCTCTTGCCTCCCCCCTAAATCAAAAGGTAGTCAGACCTCTGCAAAAACCATTCTTGTCAAACGTCGAAGGCCCCAAGCCCTGACACCCAAAACACGCCCTGTATGGAAAAAAAATTCCCTTCCCCAAAACTCAACTCCTTCAAAAGTTTCCCTTAAATTACCCCCCTGTCCCTAACTTGCTCTTAGTACACTCAACTAAGCCCGAAAAAATCTTTCCCAAAAATTTTAAAACAAATTTCTCAAAAATGATAAATCCCCTTTAGAAATCCAAAACCCTTTGGGAAAAAATTGTCGTTATCGCCCATCTTTAAGGAATTAAAAGTAAATTTATAAAAAAAATATTTGTTAATTACCCGGTTTATATTTGATTCAAATTTGTATGTATTTTTTTTATTAATTAACCACTTATAAATATAAAAGTTTATAATTATTTTTACCCCTGGAAACTTTAATGCAATCGGATATTTTTTATTAGTTATTCTTTTAATGATAATTTTACCATTATTATTAATTTGCGTACTTTTCATAAAATTTGCCCTACTTTTGTAAATTATTATTATCGAAGATTTAAGGGATTAGGGAGTGATCGATTTGGGTTGTATGTTTGGGAAACCCCCTTAATGTGGAGAGAATCGGATTATGAATCTCAAAAAGCTTTTTCCCAAATTTATTGGTACTTTTTTGGCCCAGAAAAAAACAATTCAGTTTTTTGGTTCCTTGGAAAAGTAATCACTTGGGGGTTCCTGAAAAAGAATTGGTCTCCAACCTGAAAACCAAAATGTTTTGTTTTTGTTCCCCGGCGTCTCCTTCCAGTTTTTATTTTCCCTCACTCGGGATAAGTTTCTCGGTAGGTTCGTTTTCTGTAAGGGAAAATTTAGCCCCTTCAACAAGGACCCGGGGTCAAGTGCCCTGTCATCAATTCACGAGGGGTGACGGGTGCTCATGAATGATCATTTAAAAAGGGTTTATAAAGGGAACACTTATCCACTTATGTGCCTTCATGGAAAAAAGTGCGCAGAATGCGCCCTTCTCCTTCTTTCAGCTTTCGTGGAGTTACTTTGAGGAGTTAATGGATGAGAAATTTAATTGTTTTAAAGCGTGGCTTACCCAAATTTTGGAAGAAAATTGGATCCATGATCATTAGGATTTTAGGGGGGACCCCTATTTAGTTACAAAAATAATCACAGATTTTTTAAAAACAAAGCAGCGGCTGGGGCCTTCCGCAAAGGATCAAATTAAAAATTTTTGAAAAAACGTTAAGCCTAAAAATAAAAAAGTCATCCCAGCTCTAGTAGGGAAAAAGGGAAAAATAAATAAAAAGGAATTAACCCTCCGGACCTGGGAACAAGACTTGCCACCTCCTGCACCTGGATTGGATACTTTGCCTTTTGCCACATCAAAGTATAAGAATTTGCCTGTTGGGTTTCCATGTTGGCCCCAAAGGTAGTTCTACGGAGGACCCCAAAAGCATTCTGAGACCCAAAATGCCCCGTCACCTTGTAAAGTGTTCACATGTCTTGGCCCAACTCCTTGGGAACAAAACTCGTATTTCCTGGTCTCCTTCGCTTTCCGGAACAGAATACCTTCAAACAACACAGCACTTCCTTTTCTCTGAAAATTTTGGTCCTGATCAACGTAAATTACCTTCAAAAATTTTAGATTGTATCTATTATCTCGAGGTTGGGGGACTCCCAGACTCTATATCCCTAAAATCCTTTTTTAATTTAGAATTGGACCCAAATTTGTTTTTAGCTATAGTTAGGCGGAGGTCCATCTTTTTGGTCAAAACTGCCCGTTGTTGTTCAGGGGGAAAAAACGACTTAGAAAATGGGGCCTTTTTATTATTTTTTTCCAAAAATATGGACATTTCAAAAGTAACTCCTGAAAAGAAAAAGTCCCGGGGTCAGCCTTTTGCAAAGAAACCCTACAAGTTTGTAAAAAAGAAAAGATCTTGATTGTTAAAATTTTGATTCTTCCCCTTGCAACAGTCTAAATTTTGAAAACACCAAACAAGGGAAAGCATCCTTTTCGTGCGATAGGCCCCTTTCGGGCCCTTGGGGTTTCCCGGCTGCCCAAAAGCGATTCCCCTCTCGTTTTGTACCCAATGTTTGCAACTTGGGCCCGGGGCCCATAAACCTGAGCATTGCTGCCCAAAAAAGGTCTTCCGGAAGGGATGAAAAGAAAATTAAATTTAAAAATAATTCCTTAGTTTTAAAAAAAGAGCCGGCACTCTGTGTCAAACCCAGGGAGGATTTCTTTAAGAGAAATAATGGGACCCCAAACTTCAGAGAAATTTTGAGCAAATTTTCGGTAAAAACCAAAAAGCCAAAAAAACCTTTAAGGGGGGGTTAACTCTTTGGTACCGGAAAATTTTTGAATATTTTTAAATTTTTTAGGATCAGTCTTGACGCCTGTCGGAGTCAAAATTGCCCAAGAAATGGTACGCTCCTGCAGAAAAAATGATTTTGAGGTTTAAGGTGACTCCCCTAGTCTAAATTTTCCAAAACTTTTCCCAGGTGATTAGATGTGAAAAAAACATTTCATGTGATAAGCACCATAAAACATAAGTCTAGAAAGGTATAACTGCTGGTCCCATATTTTTAAACGGCTTGGTAAACTCAGCCGCTTTGGACGACCAAAGGGTAGAACCAAAATTGAAAAGAACGAAAATTATAAAAGGCAGGTTTTTTGGTTATTGGGTAAAGGGGAATCTGCATATTCGGGCCAAATCGGGGGTTGCTTAGGCATTTGATTTTCTGGAAGGTTTTTGTAGCAATCCCCCGGGTTGGTGGTGTTTCTATCAGCGTGACCTAGATTTAAACCGTTGCACCCAAACAAAGCCTAACTGTCTTGTCCTTTTTGATACAAAAAAATAGGGATTTAAAAAGAATTTTTGCCCGCTCGATCCTCCCCCTCTTCCATGAATTAATTTGAGGTCACTGCTCTTTAACATACCAGAAAATGGATAAGTTTTTTAAAAAGGGGTTGTGTCTTTTAAAGGTATGCGCGCAGTGTAAACAAAAGGGGGGCCCCGGGCTTGTTGAAAAAATTCCGGATTGAAACAAGTAAAAAAAAAATTTTTCTCCTGATCCTTAAGGGATGGGGAACTCAAACGCTGGAAAAAACCAAATATCTTGGTAGGGGGAAATGTTTTAAAAATTTTTGATGTGAACATGATTATAATTAGGTGTAAAATTCAAAATAGGGGTGGTTCGAGAAGAAACATGTTCCTTCATCAAAATTTTCCCTCTCTGTTCCCTTTTGAAGGATAAAAAGGGGTAATATTTTAAAAAAAGTTGACTTTGCCTTTAAAGGGGGTTTTTTAAAATTTGTAGTAATTGTGCGGAGCAGGGGGGAGTTCCAGGAATTTATCCCCCCAAAACTAGGCGTTTACGGGGCAAATAAAAATAATGTGGTTGGCACTTAAACAACCACCCCAAAAATATAGGCTTTAAAAAAATGAGGAATGAAAAGGACTTTAGCCAACATCCCTCCCCCAGAAACTTCAAAATCCTGCACCTGGGTGTTTAAATTCTTGGATGCCCCTTGGTGCCCCAAGGGGTAAGCTGTGGAACAGGTTTAAACAGGAAATTTCTACGGTTTTGTGTAGCAACTCCCAATTAGCCTATGCCTCACCTCGGACCGTATCAAACAAACAAGTAACGACTGACCTTCCACTCCCAAACAAATCAGGGTAATAAGTTCGGGGGGGATGGCAATGTCTCCCCCTCCAAAAAACTTTCAGAAGATTAAAAAAAATGCCAAACATATTTTTAAAAACTGGGTAATTTGCAACCGACTTGTTGTGGGAGAGTCGCCTTAGGCGGATAACATTCACAAACGATTTGGTTTAAAGACCCTTTAAAAAAAATGATGGGTTTTCCCTAGTTCTTAAAAATGGCAAAGGTTTCCCCTGTTCTTTCTAGGGTCCCCCCTACCTCCCGGGCCCCCCCTTGATGTCAGTCCATGATACGGCCCCCGGGGCAGGTTGCCTCCCCCACGCGGGGGCCCCTCCCCCTGGAAATCTGTTTCCCCCTGAGAGGGAAACCCCCTTTTTTTATCGATGGCCCCAATTATTCCTGGGTTTGGTGACCTCTGGCCCAGGTCGATTTCCGTTTCCGTATCTAAAGATTGCTGGGTTTGGAATTCCCATACTCTGGGCTAGTCTACCTATCCGTCTCTTGGGGTTTTTTTCCAAAACTCTTCTACAGACATCCCTTTTTGGTAATGAGATTTCGGGGACCTAAAAATTATTGCCTGATGGCCGGGCGTTACCTCTTCCCCCGTCAAAGGGGGGCCAAAAAATTGGCCCTTTTCCCCCCAAATGCGCTAAATGTTCTCCAACGGGCCCCCGGCCTCTTACATTTCCCGATATAACTTGACTTGGCGTTGGCTGTATTTTTGGGGTGCCCAAAACTCCCGTAGAAAAAGCATCTCGAATTGCGAAAATTTTTTCCAAATTCTCCTCATTCTGAGGAGCCATTCCCCCCATCCCCCAACCCATGCCTTGCCACCATCAAATTTTCAGCCTCTGTGCCCGGGGATTAAAATAATGCCCCTGAGTTTCTTTAGGTGCGCCCAAGATGTTGGTTTGTTTCCCCTTAAAAAGGTTTTTCACTTCTGTAACCTTCCGCCTCCAGACAAAATACAGGGTAAGCCTAAGGGGGCCCCCCTTTAATCTTCTATGGTTTTCGATTATTTCGACCGTTTTCCCCTCCTAGTGGTTGTCCTTAAATGTCCCAACCCCACTCAAAATTGATTGGCCTGTCCCCCTTGACTGACCTTTTCCCCCGTCCCTATTTTTATTTCTGAACCCTTCCTCCCCCTTTAAAAGGGCCTTTTATTAGGTCCGCCTTTCCCAATTGCCCACCCCTTTGGCTCCAATTTCGAAACCCTTTTTCTCTTAGGTCCCGATGCTTTTGGGGGGGGTTTGGCCAAAAAGATGGTCAAAATGACTTCAAAACCACTGATAGTATCCTTCCCTGAGTAAATTCCAGTTGTGGGCCTCCCCTTCCTTAAATTACTTTTTATCCCATTCCATGGTCATTGACCCCTTTCGTTAAAATGTTGGCCAACTGGGGGGTTTTATGTGTGGTTAAATGTTTTTATGAGTCAAGGTGAAAGTGACAAATGTACGAGGCAGGAGCTTGTTTAAAAATTTAAAAGGAGGTCAACAAGATATGTCGACCCTAAATAATGATTGATGAAATTGAGGTTGAAAAGGAGGAGAAAAGAAACAAAAGGGGAAGCTGGAGCGACATTTTTGAGAGCTTGAAGGAGATCAAACGGCACCAAAGAAGTTTCTTTCCCCCCCCCCCCCCCCCCCCCGATTGGCCATTGCGGGTTTTAGGGAGTGGAGGGTGTAAAATATACGGATGTTTTAGTCAGTATTTCATTGCAAAAGTATTCCGAGGAGGAAAATGTCGTTTGGTACCTTATTGGCAAAAAGCCATATGCGATTTTTACAGCTTGTGCGACCAAAATTTTTCCTTCCGAAAAAAACATAAAATGAACTATGTGTATTTTGAAAGGGGTTTTTAAAACGGGGTCTCAATTTTTTCGTGATTGCAAGGAATTTTTTGGTTTAAAACAAAGGATGTGGCGGTGATCAAGGTTCGAGAAATTGGCCAAGGGGATTCATGCAGTTTTTGGCCCCCAAGGGTTTTATTTTGGGGAGTAAAAATAAGTTATTCGCGGGGGTATAAAAGGACCTATTTTTATAGATTATAAAGGAAGAACACAGAGGAAATTACTTGTAAAATGGGGGGGGCAAAAAAAATTGAGGCAGCTTGAAGGGATCGTGCCAAAAGGCCAAAAGTCTTTTAAAAAACCCAAATTTCCCAAAAGGGACAAAAGGTTTAGCGTGTTAGGGTAATTTGTGGCAGTTTCCCAGCCCCCAATTTTAAATATTGTGGTTTAAAAATTACAAATGGAATGGCATGTCATAAAGTAGGCCTTTGGCGGGGGAGTTTGCAAAGAACAAAAACGGAATTGGAGTAGCCCCCAAAAGCCACAATTGTGTTGAGCAGAAGGCAGAGGTACTAAAACTGGGTATATGACAAAAATTTTTAGTATTTCGTCGGAATTTTACTAAAACAATTTTAAAAGGACATTTATAGTGGGATATGGTTAAACGGAGATATATTCGGGTTCCCAGATTTGTGATACCCAAAAAAAAATTTAGGGGGAGCTGTGCAATTTAAACTTTTAAAGGGGGCTGTACGTCTTGAAATTATAGATGGTGAATCTTAGAAACCCGGAAGGATTGATAGGAGTGGACTTTGTATCGGTAAAAAAAGGTCATGTGTAAGATGATGTTGTAAAAAACTGGATGCAGCTGCTATAGGCCGTGATTTGGTGAATTAACTAGGCGGTTTAGTGTTGGAAGTAGATCAATGTGAGTGGAGTCTTGCAATTAATATTACGGAAAGTGCATCGCTTTTTGAAAATTGTCTGGGCAGTGGTTCCCAACCTTTTTTTGGCCCATCTCCCCTTTTTGGAGGTTGACCCAAAACCTATCGCCCCCCTTTATTTTCATTGTAGCCCAATTTTAATTTCAAGTAAAGGGGTAAAAAATAAAAACACTTTTTTATTATAAACAATTTTATTCGTTTTTAAAAAAAAACCAAAGCAGTTTTATCCCGGGCATTTGAATAAAATGAAAAAAAAAAAGTAAATTTTAAGATTTTTTTTAATAACAAAAAGTGAATAATTAACTAAAATTATTGATGTACATTTAAAAAACAGGAGTACATTTCATTTTTTTTAATTGGAATTGGAAAAATTAAAAAAAGTTGAAAAATTAAAAATTTGAAAAAATAAATGAAAAATTTAAATTTGTTATTGTTTTTATTTTTATTTTAATGGGGTGCTTTTGCTTTGGGGGATTCAGTTAAAAACTTGAATTTCCGGGTTTATGTTCGTCAAGTTCAGGCGCAAAATTCCTTTGAGGAAAATGTCCAATTATTTCTTTGTTTTGTGAGGAGCTGGACAAAAGAATAAATCCTTTTCAACTAAAATTTTGACGGGAAAAAAAAATGAGAAGTGGTTCAGTTTTTACCCCGTTGTGTATAAGTGTCCATAATTCACCCAGCCTAACTCGTAACCGTCTGCTTTAAAAAGATTTTCGCCCCAGTTTCTTCAGATCTAGAAAACCCTTCTGCAAAAGGTTATCAAGCTTTCACAGCTTAAACGATAATGGTCTAGAAACCCTCGGAATTTGTAACTTGGTCAAAACTTCAAATTTAAATTTCCCTGTAGTTTTTAAGTCAGGGGTCGAAAAATTAGGATTTTTTTTTGGGGGTTCAGGAGTCCCCTTGAACCTTTTTTTTGGGTCGGAAACTAAAACGTCTTTAAGGCCAATATTTACCTTGTGAATATAAATTGGCGATGGATGAAATAATTCCTTTGCCTTGTAAGGTTCATCTTGTTTCTAGAAGCTTATATTAACTCGTTCATTTTTTTAAAAAAGCTATAAAGGTACGCAAATTCCAACTTTCGTTGTTTCAAAATTCCACTTAAAACGGATCAGACGGTCGAGAAATCGTAAACCTGTCAAATAATTCGGGAAGAAACGGCCAAACAGTTTCTTTGGAAAGCCCCCACGGCCCTATGTAGAAGCAACCGTTTTGAATTTTATCATTTTCTGGCAAAGTTGTCGGAAAGGCGGTCATTGAGGGGAAATTGCTTTGATCTGTTGAACCCAAAATAACCAGTTGTGGGTTTCATGAGGGCCCCTATTTTTCCCGCTAAATGTTGAGATGAATGACCAGTGAATAGTGTGTCTGGGGTTCTTTCTTTTAAAGGGGGGCTAGAAACCCCCCTGAGACCGACATGGCAGGAGCACCCTCTGTTTTCGCAAGCGCTCAGTTTGTTAGGGGAATCTCTTTTTCCCCAAAAATTCTTGTACCACTTTAAAAATCACGATCCTTCGTATCAGTGATCAAAGTTCTGCAAAAAAGCTTTCTCGGTAATTTTCCCTTTTTTTCATTTATTAAACCTCAATAAACTAATAAAAAATTTCTTTGTTATCAACAAGTTTATAATCTGCAATGCAATTTTTTTTTTTCAACAAATTTGGGGAGTTTGGATTCCGTTGTGGCCATTTTGTCAATTCGCCCGGGAAACAGTATTGTCGCTCAAAAAAACCCAAATTTATTATTTATTACTAGGGCCCTCGCCCAGATGATTTCAACAATTTTTTTGGTAGCCGGTAAAAAAGAGATTCGCCCAAATTTTGTTTGGGGTTTTCCAAAATTTAGCGATCAATAAAAAACACCCCCGTAAGAAGCCAAGAAGACCTTTGTCAAGATCGGTTGCTCTTTTTTTAAAAAAATTTTACCAATTAGGCCGTTTAACAGCTTTAAAATTTGAGGGGTTGAAAAAAACTAAATTCTTTATCACTTTATCACTGGTACTTTGATAAAAAGATCTTTCATTCGGAAGGTTCATGGTTTATAGTAAAGTTTTACGCACAAAAGCAATGTGGGAAATGCACATTTTGCGGTGACGTGATAAACAGAATTTTAAATACTCAGCTGGTATTTACGACACTTTTCTTTTTTGAATTCATTGTGCAGAACTTCTACACTTCAAAAAAAAGCACAAAAACTGTTGTTTGGGGACCAAAGACGTGAAGACTGAAGCGAATGTAGGTCAATGGAAAGGTTTTTGTTGGCGGAGGGGGGGGGGGTTGATCACCATTCGGCCCGCCCCTGAGCAAAAACAGGTGGGGGCTTGAAAAGGGGTGAGTGCAGTGAATGCCCGGTTTAGATGCCAGTGACTCGTGTACCCGGGGAACTTTATTACAGTACTTTTTAATTTTCCCCCCCTTTGAATATCATGCCCAAATCGCCCCCACTTATTTATTGCCCCCCCCGACAACCCAAAAACGCCCATTGGGGGCGATCCCCCAGGTTGGGAACCCTTTGGGCTAGGGCATTTTTTATGAAAAACTGGGAATTTAAGTAGAGAAGGGAAAAAGGCCATGTTTTTTATTCCGTGACAGTTCGTTGGTTTTAAAGAGAAATATGTTAACCGGAAGAAATGGAAAGTAAAGGTATAATACTCCAGAGGAAAAACTAAAAAGGGGAACAAAGTTAGTCCCGTTATGTAAAAGGAGGGGGAAAATAAAAATTGTGCGGATTACAAAATCAAATAAATACAGTGTTAGAAAATTTCAAACACCTACTACCACAAATTTAAAGGGTTTAAAATGCAAACACTACTTCCCCCGAATTTAAAAAAATTTTCCGCTTCGAAGGAGAGAATTTTTAAGTTGAAATTTTTTAGCCGCCTAGACCCAATTGGGTTTTCAGAGGCGGCAAGATATTTTTAGCGTGGAATTCGACCACTGCAGGTGCGGCCCCCATTCCGGCGAGGCGTTGAGTACCCCATCTGTTGGAGCCACAGACGCCATTGCGGAAAATTCGACGTGTTTTTGTATGTTTGTGAGTATTTAAATGGCCCAGAAAAATTAAAATCCCTTACTGTGAAATCGCTTTTTTTCGTTTTTTCATACAAAAAATATGAAAAAGCTGAAAATTCATCGGCATATCAGGGAAAATGTTGGAGAAAAAAATTATGAGCACAGGAATGGTAAAAAGAAAAGGGGTTAGGCATTTAAAAGTGGCCCCAAAAAATGTGATGATGAGGAAAGAAGTGGGCAACCCTTTTTTCATTATGAAAATTTGGGGCGAAAGTTGATGGAAAAAGTTCAAAGGGCGACGCTTTACGTTTATCTTTATCTAAAGGTTTCCCCAAGTTTCAAGAAATTTTTTTTTTGGAATTTTACAGAAACTTAAATAAACGTAAGATGTGCTAAGTGGGTACCCAAAAAATTTTTGACTGGGTCACAAAACCCCAAACGTTCAGGGGCCCGGCGTTGACTTCCTTGAACAATACAGTGATTTTGGTATGATTTTTTTTAAACCAAATTTAATGTTACGCCCACTCGAAACAACAAACATGGATGGTGGCATTCGCATCACCCCAAGAAAATGAAAAATTTAAGAAACAATTTCAGTACGAAAAATCTGTGTACTGTATTTTGGCATACGAAGGGGATGTTGCTTTTGGGGTTTTTTGCTGTGGTGACACAATAAATTTTGGGACCTATTGTGGACCTTAACAAACTGCGCCCTGAAATCCAGACAAAAGGCTGGCTGTGAGTAAAGGGGGTTGTTTTTCTTCTTGACAAAGTTGCCATTGTGGAATAGTTACCTAAAATATATCGCATCATTTGGCTGGAAGCAAATTGATCACCCTCCTCAGCCGATCTAGCGCCCAGTGCTACCAAATTGTTTTCTTTTAAAAAAAACATCTTGTGGTCAGCGCCCCGACGACGAGATGATGATCTCAAAAAATGCCGTGTTGCGTGGTATCAAACAGGCGGCAGTTTTTTTTTGGGAGGAATTCAAAAGCTGGGTTTTATGATGGGAAAAAACCTTATATTGGTGGAAATTAAATTGAAAAAGTAGATAAAAGTTCACTTTCATGTAAAAAAAAAATTGATAAAAAAATTCTTTTTGTGTTTTTTAAATTTTAAAGGCATTATTTTTTTAAAAATTGCCTTGTAAAAAAAGGGTTTTAAAATTTTTGGGGAAAACCAGCTTGTGCCATTTTTCAAGAAAACGATTGAAAAGATTTTTGTTAAAATCCCCGGGGTCTAAATTTTTTTTGGTGATTTAGTAATTTTGGTAAAAAATAACGTTTGAGCATTTGAAAATGAAGACAGTCCTTTAAAAGGGTTTGACAAAGGGGATTTTAAATTAATTTTTTTTTTTATTTTAAATTTTTTTTAAATGAAATAAATAGGGCCCAATCTTTTGTATTTTCGGATTAAGTAAGGAAACCCCAAAAGGTAGAAGTGATTTTAAAAGGCCAAAACACCAACAGTATTAAGGAGGTCAAGGCTTTCACAGGTTGGTGAATTATTATGGTAGATTTGTACCTAAAATTTTCCAATTTTTTAGGCCCCTTTTTCTATGTGCAGCGTACATATCAGTTTGAAGGAATGAAGTATTTAAGAGGCTTTTGTAAAAATTTTAAAAAAATAAAGGTTTGGACAGAAATTAGCCATTTTGATCCTAAGAAGCTCATCAAATTTGGGATGTGATGCTTCACAATATGGAATCGGAAACAGTTTTAATGAAAGTGGGCCTGGGGGAAAAAAAAAAATGCCCCAATTGATATGTAAGGGTATGCAAAAAATAGGGGAAAAAAATGTTTGTTTTTGGGTAAAGAAGCTTTGGCTATTTATTGGTCGGTGCGTAAATTTGATCAATTTTAACCCCGGATAAATTTTAATAATTTCAAATATAAGCCCTATTGCTATTTTTCAGAGCAAAAGGATAACCCAAAAACGGGTAGTTGCAAAGTTTGGGTTTATTTTTAAGTGGTTTTGATTTTGCTTCGTATTTTTAAGGGTGTAAATAACGAGGAGCATTGGGTTTTTCCAGATTGCCAAAGGGGGGTAGTGGTGATGACAAGGAGGGAGGTGATTATTTAAATTTGTTAATTTAAGATAGGTTTCTGCTTGGAGATGAAGGATTGTACAACAGTTAAGGCGGATCCCGTATTAAGCAAGGTTTACCTTTTTCGGTGGCCCCGGGTGGCCCCAATAGAACAGAGTAAATTTCCAGAGGGGCTTCGCCGGAAGTTGGTAAAATTTTTTAAAGGCAATGGGTTTTTATGTGGGGTTATCGGTTATATATTGGTTAAAATTAATTTCAACAGTTGAAGGACTATGGAGGACATTTGGGTATGGCCCAAAAATTTTAAGGCTATGTAGGCAATATTTTGGGGCCAAATATTGACAAGGAAAATAGATAAATGTGTTAAAAGATGTTTAGGTGTCAATTAAAGGGGACTTCACCCGGGCAGGCAAACTTAGTTGGTTGAAGAAGCAGAGATCTTTTTAAAAAAGAGATATTTTACCTCTATAGAGGTAAGATGTTTTTGTTACAAAATTCGAATTCGCCGTTGCCAGACCCTAAAAGGATAAATTTTAATAAAATTAAAATTAGAGACATTAAAATAAAGTAAGGGAGATTTTTTCAGATTTTTAAACTGGTAAAGGATCACAGTGGTTTCGGGAATTTGAAAAGGGTTTTGCAAAATGAATGGAATTAAGTATTACCTCCCCACCTTTATCTACAGACAAACGATTTTTGAAAAAAATGGAGTTAAATTTTTTAAAAACAGAAAGGGCTAAGCGAGTTGTTTCGAAGAATGATAAAGCAGTATATCAACCTTAATAAGTCGAAACTTTTTGCTAAGGGAAAGACCTCTTTAAAATTTTCGGGGGAGTACAGAAATAAGATTTCAAGGAAAGGAACCGCGTGTCGGTTGGGCTTATTGAGGAGAACAAAAAAGAGGGAAACATGAAAAAGGTAGGTCAAGTATTTCCCAGGTATCGAGACATCTTTTTCAAAAGGGGGGGAGTGTTGGCAAGGATTTCAAGAACCTATGAAACCCGGGTGGCAACGGCTAGATCGAAAGGTGTGGGTGCGCATTGGGTGGCGGGCTCTGCAAAATGGAGCGTGAGTTGGTGGCTCAGAGTGGGCTGACCGACGTGAAGAGGTCATGATTAATGGCTGACTTGAAAGAGTCAAAAACCCCTCTCTACGAATGGTGTCTAGATTGGGAGTCGTTTTAAAAATGCGCACGCTCAGGTAGAAGGGAAACCTCTTGTGTGTTGTATATTCTTGAATAAATTATACAAGTATTTTCCACCACGGCTTGTTATTACCTAAAAGTTTCCCCAGACAAAACGGACCGAGCATGCAAAAGGTAGCGAAAACAAAAAAACGGTGATAATTTGAAAAAAATCAGTCAAATCCAAGTTACACCCAGCTGAAGGGCGTCACAATTCGTCCAGAAGTGGAAAGTGACCCATTTGAACCAAAAAAATCCCGGGGGGCCGCGCGAGGCAATATCGCCCGTCACCAGCCGGATCACACGTTACGACCCCGAACCAAGGAGCAAAATTGGAGGCAAAGTTGGTGTTACCATACCAGCCCGGGGCCATCAGCGAGGGGCCAGCGGCCCCTTTAACAAGCATCCCCCTCGAAAAAAAAAGGGAAGGGCTGGGTTCGCCCGGACAAACGACCCGGAAAAAGGATCCAAAAAAACAAGCACGCTAAGGGTCTACCAGTAAAACCCACTAAAGTAAGTAAATTCATAAATTCCCGCAACCCATTCTCAAAGTTTTAATCCCGTGTGTGCACTTCGACGGGGAGGGGTGGTAGATGGGCAAAACCCCCTTCATCAGGGGTTGCCAAAAATAAATATAAATAGTTATTTCCCTTTTTTTTTTGGTGTGGTTTAATGGAATCAAAAAAGAGTAAACATTGGTTTAGGGGCCGTTGAACTAAAACACCTCTTTGAAAAAAACTGCTGAACGTTGGTCTTTTAGGTAAGAAAGTCTTAAAACAATGGATTTGGTGACGTAGGGAAAAAAAATTTTTATACATATGAGTCGGCCCTTAACTTCACCGACTAAACACCCAAATTTAGCCTTTTCTATAAAAAATTTATGAGGTACTATTTTACTCTTTGAAAAAAAGGTTAGCGCTATAGGGTTTTTAAGCCATAGGTTTAATACAGACTAAAAGGAAAAAAATTAACGAAAAGGGGTAGTTTCGTTAGACGCTGTTGCTGGGGTCAGGGGGTCAATTTTTTAGCTAGCGCAAGGTTTTAAAATTGGAAACCCATTATTTTTGGACAACCCCCAGGCCAAATAGGCAAGAGCCGGGTTTTGGTTTTTAAAAGGGGGAAAAAAGAGGGTAAGGGGCGAAAAACGTAGAGTGAATAGGGGGAAAGGTAGATGAGAAGAATCCGAACCAGGGGGGAAAATTTAAAGCAAAATCCCATAGGAATAGAGATGACTTTGCCCAATAGTTTAATTCTACTCGCCGTATCATTGGGTTTGGGTCCCAAAAGGTTGTTGAAAGTGAAATACAATCGGATCATAAAATTCGTGGAGAAAAACCCCTTAAAACGGTGGATGGGGTTACGCAGCCAACTCCTCCTTTTTAGACGGGAAAAAGAAACCCTTAAAACGCCTCGATAGTAAAAACGCTTTTCTCCAATTGAAGAAAATTCCCAAAAATAGAAGGGGGTTACTACCCAAAGAAAGAAAAAGAAGACAGAGTTACCCAAGTCAAAAAAAGAAATTTGAAAAAATACCTTGTTAATTTTCGTCGGACTGAAAGGGCGACCATATACGATCTAAATTAATAGAAGGGAAAGAGACGGGTGTAAAATTTTTGCGAACAAACTCAAAGCAAAGGTTTTAAAAAGTTGGGGGCTCCCCAAAAAGGGCCCAGCGTTCTAGTAACGAAGAGGGGTATCCAGCGTTGGGAGAGGGTGGGGGTGTCAAGATTCTCGATGAAAAAAAAAAAAAAAAAAGAATAAAAAATTTACCCTTAATGATCCCTTTCCCAAATGGAATGCATGATGTTTTTTTTTCCCGATTTTACGGTCTGGTATAGTGGGAAAAAGGGGGAGAGTTTAGGTTAGACCAGTGGATTTTTTTAGAAAGGGGTAAAGAATTAAAGCCCTTCCATTTAACGTAAAGGAGTTATTACAAGCGCTTCCCGAAATTTTTCAAAGGAGTAGGTTACGGTGGTTGAGAAACAATCAACTAAACTGGCGCGATTGGGAGCAATTTCAAAAAATATTTCAAAGTTAATTTTTTAAGTAACTACAAGAGTTAATAGAAAAAAAGATTCGGGAAAGGGTGCAAAAAACCCAAAAGGATCCCAAGGGGTATTAACTGAATTTAAACTTAATTAGAAGGCAGGGGGGTTCACGCAAGAAAAAGGGGTGAAACCTGTTTTTCGCAAACCCAAAGGCCCCTTTTTAAAATAAGTTTAATAGAACCCAGATACTTTCCCTCCCCAGTTAGTGAAAGAGGCCGCAAGTTTTGAATTGAGCCAACAAAAAAAAAAAATTACAATTGGGCACTTTAGCGAAAAATATAAATTAGAAGGAAAACCCGGTTGGGGGAGGCTAACCGGAAAAAAGCAATACCAAGGGAGCCCGGTTTTTCCAAGAAGGGTCAGAGGGAAACATTAATACAACCCAACAGTCAAAAGGCTTTAGAGAAGGTAATTTTCTCCTCCCTAAAAAATCCAAAAAGCTTTTAATTGTTTTTCGACGACGATTTGGTTTCCGTGCTGCCCAATAGAAACCCTGGGGTAAGGGGCAAGGAAAAGGGGGAATTTTTTTTAAATGGCGTGGTCCAAAACGTCCACGCCCCTGAAACCCCCTCGTGAATCACAACCCCGGGGCGCGTAAAAGGGAGGGAAATAAATTTTGGCAAAAAAAATAAATCGTCTTTTGGGCACGGGTCATTAGCAATATATGTCTAAGAGTTCTATGAAAGTATAGAAAAAAAAAAAAACTAAAGGGGTTAACCTGTGAGTAAATGCGTCTTAGCGGACACTGAACTTAAAGTTAAACAAAGGGCAAGAATAAATATCAAATGGCAGGTGGGGTGGCTATTTGGTTTTTTGATTGTGGATTCCTTGGTTTACACGGTTTTTTTAGGACCGGATTATGCGTGAAAGGGGGTGAAATTGATTTCGTAATAAAAAGGTGTGTTTTTTAATTCGATAACCCGCAGGGGGTTTTAAATTAGAGCCCTTACCTGAACGGGGGAGGGGAAAAGGTAACGGTGGAGACGAAATCCACGGGAGCTTTAATAAGGGCTGAGTGAATATAGGACGTAATAAGTGAAAAAAAAAGGAAGGACCATGTTCTACCTTTTGAATCGAAATCCCAGCATTGCCCCCGTGATCTAAACCCTACCCCTATTTCGCGCCCCAAATTGAAGTCTTAGGCACCAATCCAAGACCTAAAAAAAAAAGGAAAATTTTCAGACCCTCGAAAAAGTCCGTATGCGTCCCCAGCCTTTTTTATAACGAAGAAAACAAGGAAAATGGATGGGCTCGACTATAGGAAATTTAACCAAGGTGAAGTTTGAAAAGACGCCCTTACCCAAAAATATCGAAATGGCCTTTCAATACTTTGGGGGGGCCAAAAATATATCGGTTTGGATTTAATGGGCCCCACTACCAACTTCCCTTCAGAGGGTCTAAACCGAACGGCGTTCATCACGCCGTGGGGTTTTGAAATTTTAAATTTTTTCCGTTCGGAATGTGCAATGGGGCCCCAATTTCAGCCCATGTTTAACCCATATTTTTGGGGGCTACAATTCGAGTAGTTTTATATTGGACGACCTTGTAATTTATTCTGCAAACGACCCAAGAACACGAAAAACATTGAGAGAAGTGTTCAAGATTAAGGGAAGCAGGCCTAACCTCAATCCCAAAAAAAATTTTAAAGGGGGGCCCTGAGAGTTGAGTACCTGGGCCAATAATTTCCTGTAAAAGGGGTTTTGTCAACCGGAACGCACGGAGGGTGCGAGGGCTTTCCCCCCCCAACAAAACGAGGAAACTCGCAGGTTTTTGGATGTTTAATTTTTATGGAAGGTTCATACCCAATCTGGCGTCGATGCTTCTTCTTTTACCGTTTAAAGAAAAAAAAGGGGAAAATTTTGTGGAACTCGCAAGCGAAGAAACGTTCCAAGAGTTAAAAGGCCCCATTTCGCGCCACCCTTTTTGAAAAAAGGCGGACTTCCGGGAAAACCTTTTTCTTCAAATGAGCGTCGTCGTCGGGATTAGGGGGGTTTTTTGTCAACCAGCAAGAGGGGTTGCAACCCGTAGCCTACGCCAGCCGGACCTGCACCAAACCGAGAAAAAAATTTTACCTTCGAACTGGGAAACGTTGGGGGATCATTTTGGAGTGAACAAGTTCGCGTATTTAGGACAGGGAGTTCGACTTTAAAAAATAACCCGCCTTTCTTGGGTTTTTTAATCATCCCAGACAATAGGAAAAAATAGCTCGGTGGATTGCTCAATAAAGTTTTAAAGGACTCGCTGCCCCATCCCTGGAAAAAAAAATGTGGTGGCGGACACTCTTTCAAGGAGTTTGAAAAAAAGGGAAGGGCCCGGGGCCCCACCAGAAAGCCCCGGGGAAACGAAAACAAGTCGGTTTCACCCCCGCAGAAGGAAAAAAAAAAGGAAAAAGGGGGGTGGGGGGGAACCCCCCAAGGAGGAAGTTAGTGGTAGGAGTATTAGCAGGGTTGCCAGAATGTTCATACCTTAACACACCCAACAAGCCCCACCCTAAACTACGAAAAATTATAACGTTGGCCCAAGGTGGGGGGTAGCAAGACTACAAAATCAAAGACGACATATTGTTCTAAACCATCGGAAACGGCCCGGTGGAAAGTTGCGTGCCGTTCCCCCGCCCCCCCCGGGTCTCTTCGAGTTTTTCCCCTGTTCCGGCGGGCGCCACTTGGGGTGGCTAAAAGGTGACCCCAAAGGGAAAGAGGAATTTTTTTTGGGCCAAATTGGAAAGGACATACGAGACAGGTCCCAGCATTGAGGTCTGTTCCCGATCAAACCTTCCCTAAAACGAGGGACGGATTCTTATCCCCGGATGTGGGAAATTTCCATGCAGAGGTTATATGTAGACCTGTTCGGTCCCGTGCAAGATCCGTGAGGGCAAATTTTTTTTATGATGATTAGAGCCTTTTCAAAGTTCGTTTGGTTTTCGTTGAGGGCCCCCCCGTCCGTTAAAGTCAAGCCTGAATAGGGGAAATTTTCAAGAATTTGGTTTTCCGTGTTCCATCGTGTCGGGCAATGGAAACCCGTTACCTCTCGTTTATTCAAGATAGTGCTTTTTGTGGTATTAGACACTTCACCACTAGCCATTTTATCGAATCGAACCCCTGTCGAAGTTTTTAAAGAACCCTTAAAAAGCTTAATAGCTTTTCACCAGCAATTTCATAGAAAAGGGTTTTCCCCGTTCTTTTGGTTTAAAATTTGGCTTTCAACTCGGCAACCCCCCCAGTACAAAGTACCCCGCTGAATTGTTATTAGGTTATGAACAGTGTCACCTATTAAACTGCGCGGGTTTATATCCAGGGTTTTTAGAGGAAGAACCCCCCCCAAAAAAAGGTGGAAAATTTTGGAAAAGGGCGTTTAAAGAACTGAAGAAGTCGCGAGACCCAGTCGCCGAAGGACAAGCCCAAAAAGACCCCTACCCCATAAAATAGGGGACAAAATAAGGTACGAGCTCCACACGTTGAGCAAAGGGGGCAGAGGAGTGGCGGCCGTTAACTACAAATGGTCGGAACAAAAGGAATCAGTCAATTCTTTACACCCTGACTGACTATGGTGGGACCCCCTCACCAAATTACCCTGTGAGAGCCCCGTGTGCAGCTTTAAAACCCCGTGGTAGGTTCTCCTTTCACAGCCCCCCCCCCCCCTTCCTTTCGGTGGGAGGTTCTTTGAGTGTAGGGGGGTAGCCCCCCTTTTTTTTCGGGGGAAAACTTCTCCAAAAAGGGAGGTTAAAACTCTGTTGGCTGGGCCCGTCCTTTAGGAGAGAGGGGGGGGGTTAGTTTCCCCCGGGTTGTACGTAAAAACAGGTAACTAAAATGAATTTGTTTTTTTAAAAAGAAAGTAACATAAAATTTAACTTTTTCCCGTAAAAAAAGGTAAAATAAAAGTCAATTTGTGTCTTAAAAAGTGGTAAAATAGAAGGAATTTGTGTCTGAAAATGAGGGAAATAAAAATGAATTTGTGTCTGTAGCAAAGGTAATGAACAATTTTGGGATAGAACCTAAACTACTTACAAATGTAAAGTATATTCGATATATCCTTAAAATGACCGGCCCGGTCTAGGTAAACAATGTATTTGGATGTAAACAATATCTTTAGGTGGGAAAAAATGCTTTAGAGGTGAACAATGTATTTAGGGGTGAACAAGTTTTAGGAGGTGAACAATGTTTTTAGGATTAAACAATATCTTTAGGATGTAAAAAATGTATTTGGATGAAACAATGTATTTGGATTAAACAATGTATTTTGGATGTGAACAATGTGTTGGGAAGCTTTTATAGTTATTTAGTTTTTTTAATTCCTAAAATTTATTTAGGGGTCGATTCTTAAACAAAAATTTTGGATGTCCCCTTTAATTTATTTGTTTAAAAAGGTTAAATTTTAGCTTTTGTTTAATTGCTTTTATATTTAGGGGGTTAATTTTAAATTTATTTGGGGGTTTTGCAGATTAAATATGTTTAAACCCCTTTAATAAGCTAGTTCACAGTTTATGATTTTTTTATCTTGTATATGGGGTTTTACTCAAAAAAGGGGAGGGTGGTGGGTGGCATTGGGTGGCGGGCTCTGAAAATGGAGCGCCTAGTCTGGGTCGGCTCAGGTGGGCGGGGGAACCCACGTGAGAGGTCTGATTTTAAATGGCCTGACTTGAAAAAGTCAACACCCTTTTTGAAAGGCTAGTCTAGTTGGGGGTCGTTTTAACAATGCGCACGCTCACGAGTAAGGAAGCCTCTTGTGTGTTTTAATTTATAAATAAATTTTAAAGTATTTTCCCTCCACGGCTTTATTATTCTTCTAATTAAAATCCTCAGAAAACGGGCCCCGGGATGCAAAGGTGCAGGTAAAAGAACTATTTTGTCACCCGGACATAATGGCTTTGAAATGGAAAAAGGATAGATCGCTATTAAAGGTTTGGGGTTTTTTTAATAAGGAGGTTCCAAATTGAACAGGCATGTACATTTCTTAAGTGGATCCTATGAGAACAAAAAAATTAAGGCCTTTTGTTCAAAAAATTTGGGTATACAAAGGTCAAAAGTAGGGACCCTAGAATCCCGGCAAGAAAAGGGAAATAATAGGAGGTTCGAGATCTTCAGTTAGAAAATAAGTTACACCTTTGAAGGAGGAGTACCATGACCCAAAACGATTTTACATGGAAACGGAAACGCAAGGAAAGTGGTAGCGTGGTAAAAATGTGTAGAACTTAAGTTTTAAATTGTGAACAAACGTTTTTTTAGGAGGTGTATTTAACCAAAATGAGAGACTGAACTTATAAAGATAAATTATTTTAAAAAACCACGGTCATATTGCTTTGTTGCTTAGCGGGAGAGGTGTAATAATTTTAAAATCTTTTTTAAATCTCACATGGAAAATTTTTTTTTTTCAGTGCCAATGTTGGATCTATTTAACGTTGCGTGCTTAAGACGTTTGTTTTGCCTTCTTTTTGCAAGACAAATTGCTAAAATTGACCATACTAGTACTTCCCATTATGGATTTCACGGAACTAAGTGGGAAAAACGATGTAGAAAACTGTACTGTGTGGACACCGTTGAGTTGCAACTTTTCTTCCACGCAGTTTTGCCTACGCAGTCATAAATGAGTATAAAACATTGCGTGTGAACCGAGCTTAAGAGAACAATAGAAAAAATTACTGTCAAGAGACAAAGTTAGTCCATTTCTAAATTACCAGTTGATCCAATAATATTAATTTGGATAAAGGGTTTGAGTTGTACAACGGAATTCATAATCTAGATAAGTGTATGACGCATCGTCTAATTGGATAACCATAATGAATAAAACTTGAGTTTTAGATTGGTCAAGTATGAAATCAACACAAATTAAAAAGAGTTAAGATTGACATAGGAAATGTGAAAAATGTAAGTAGATATGATTTTTGTGCAATATATTTTGCTTTATTATTTAGCTTTGTACAATAATTTTACCGTTTTTTTTATGGGTGTGAAACGTTGTCTTTTACCTTAAATGAAGAACATTATTTTATGGTTTTTGAAATAATGTGCTAATGACTAATGGGGAGTGAAGAAGGTAAAATAATGATAGGTTACATAACTTGTACTCATCACAAGACATTGTTAGGATAATCATATCCCATAGATTATGGTGGGAAGTATATGTAGTGCGAATAGAAGATTTTAGAACCTTTGACCTTCAAGCCCAATGGGAAGACTAGACGCATATTAGGGGATGACGTTTGAAAGAGATAAGGTGTAATAGAGTGGATGGATGAAAACTAGGTCAAGATAGGGATAGGTGGCGTACTTTTGTAGGTATGGAAATGAACTTTCGAGTTCCTAATGCCATAGAGTAAGTAAGTATTTAGGTTTATAAATATTTTAAATTTCACTATTTATTCATTAATAATTACATTATATTTAATAAACAGTGGAATTTAAAATATGTACTTGCAACCCGAGATAATCGACATTTATTTCTTTGATACCTTAATCAGTACCTCAATATCCAAAAAGAATTTCAGTTAAGGTATGTGAAAACTCTCGATTACACCTTGTTATCCCTATCTTTAGGCTTCGGGAGTAACTGGTTTATGTCTAGAAGAAGTCCAGTCTCCGGGTGACGTTGGTGGTCAGACAGCGGTCTCGTGGGTACTGAGGTAGGAAGATGGGGGAGAAAATATAGGCGGGCTGGGGGTGATTATGGTGTGAAGATGATGGCCCTCGGGACTCAAAGAGAAATAAGAGTAGGTGGGGGTCGGGTAGTTGGTGAGGAGGGAAGACGAGGAGAGGAAGGAGATAACTTAGGGGTAGGGACTCTTGTAAGTGTTGGAGTGGAGTGGGAACGTTCGGAGGGCCAGGCGTTGAGCTTTGGGCAGTAGAAGGTGGGCCCTCAGGTTTTGCTTGGTCGGCGACGTCCTCTTCAGGGTCTTCTCTCAGTCGGCTTTCCGAAGCGGCGGGTGTAGCCCATTCCGTGAGGTCGCAGAGAAAAGAACAAGTGGCTGGAAAGGGGGGAAAAGGTCAGCGGAAGGATTTACCGGCAGCGTGTGGTTGTTGTGGGATAGGTGAAGGTGGAGAAGAGAGGTTTAAGACAAATTTTTTGGTTTGGAACTAGAAAAATTTATTATTTATTATTATTTATTATATTTTTTATTATTATTATTATTATTATTATTATTATTATTATTAGCACCACATTTTACACCCGTTCGAGTTATATGCACTTACACTAATGTGTAATGGTAAGGGTGATTGTTACATGAACTGGAGGACCTACAGTTTAACGTGGGATCCAGACCACGGTTGAGGCCTAGCGTTCAACACAGTCACAAGTTGTGATTAATCTGGTCTTGTCAGTGGTGAAGGAAGGGTTTGGCAATCAGATACATCTGTGCCGAGAACCGATGATTGAATTGGACCCCAGCACAGAAGTTGACCCCTTTAAACCTCCAGACCACCAGGTGACCTTGGACAATTTATTAAACTTTTTAAAGAACATGTGACGCACCAGAGTTTTGTATCAAATGAAATTTGAGCAAAAGCAGAAAACAGATTAGCATGCTCTGATGATGCTCCCTGAAGGGGAGCACAAGAGAAAATTTTCCAACACGTACCGACAAATTGGTCACAGCGTGTGGTTTTAGGAAATTAAACAAACTGGTTGTCGCATTTCAAAAAGGTTCTGAAACAAAAGAAATAACTTATTATTAATTATTAGTGAGGGGGAGGGAGGGGGAAGTATATATTGGTAGACCTAATAAGGGGTTTTAGAGTTACGTGTGGAGACACTAGTCTATGGGGGGGGGGGGAGGAAAGCGGAGTGAGAGCCTCCCAAACCACTGTTTTAACACTTTTCGCTTATCCGAGCAGAGCTTTGGGACGTCCGCTAGGTGACCCCAAGCGGGAAACGCATAGCCGAGGATCGGCCTGGGCAATTGCTTGTACAGTGCCAGACCGTTCCTTGTAGAGAGGGTACTAGGCCTGTTAAGCAGTGGGCCTAGGATTTCCAACCTTTGCCTCTCAGTACAGTGTTTTCGCCAGGGTCAGTTTGGTGTCCAGCGTAAGTCCCGGGTACTTATCACTAATCGTCCATCTGATCTGCTCTCCGAACAGCCGGAGTAGGGCCTGCATGTAGAAATATATTTTCCACGTGAAAAGCACTGCTGTTCTCTTTTCCACGTTAATACTTGTCCTCCAGGTGGTCAGCCACCCACTCAAATGCGTTAGTTGTGTCTGAAGTCGCCTCTCCACCAGCTGCCCTCGCCACGACTCCCCTACTTTAGCCGTGTCATCCATATACAATGCCAACTTGGTGTCTGGGGATTTAGGAATGTTGTTCACATACAGAGTGAAGAGCACCGGGACTACGAGGGAACCCTGCGGAACTTCAGGCCGGAATCTTTTGACTTGGAAAGTGTGTTCCCAAAGGAATTGGAGAAGGAACGGTGGGATAGATAAAATTGTACAACCTTAACCAGATAGAAAGGAGAGGAGTTTGAAAGGAGATCTTCATGCCAAACATGGTCGAAGGCCTTTGCCAAGTCGAGAACCAGTCAGCCTGTTTATTTGAAGTTCCTCGTGACCTGTTCCACGAGACGGACAAGTTGGTGAGACGTAGCGTGTCCCACCCCCACCCGAAAGTTGAAATACTCGTCCACTAGGATGCCCGCCTCGTGAGCATGTCGGGTCGGTCTCATTAGTAGAAGTCTCTCGAACAACTTGTCCAAACAGTCGATCAAGCTGATTTGTCGGTAAACAAAGCTACGGCTGGGTCCTTACCTGATTTATGAAAGCAGAGGACGTTTGGCATGCTCCCAGAGCTCGGGGAAGTAACTTAGGAGCAGGACGACGTTAATCGCCTCCAAGAGAAGTATTCTAAGGATTGGATTATAGATACCATCCAGTTTAGGGGCCTTATTTATTCTTAGAGCGGCTAACGCCCACGACATTTCTATCGCCTTTCTAGATTCTGGTTCATCCAAGGGTCTGTATGAGACCGCACCGATGACCTGACTCACGTGCGCAATGTGCACCGGGTCTGGCGGGTCGTCAGTCGGTATGAATTGCTCCTCTAAGTACTCAGCGAGAGCGTCGGACTTCTCCTGGTTAGAGTTCATCACCTCGTTCCGTCTTACAATAGGCAGTCTTGGTGTGGGGACCCACATCAAGTTCCTCGTCATGCGCCACAGGGACCTGTCCTGTATGTACAAGCTCTCAATCTTGTTTGCCCAGACACTGTTCCGGTATTCTTGGACCATCTCACGAACAGCATGAACTTTGCGGCTATAGTTGGCCTTGTATACCGGGTCACTTGAGATTTTCCAAGCCCTCCTCAGCCAATTTTTTCCCCGTACGTGCCTGAGGATATAATCGGGCTTAGAAGCCTGTGGCGCCCTCTTAGGACGGTACCTCAGCGTCGAAGCTTCGAACGCTTCCTTGATGGTGGAAGTTATGAACCCCACACCATGGTCGATTTCTGCTGCTGTTTGAAATCTACGGGTGGTCTCAACCTCTCTCTCAACACATTCACGAACCTGACCCAGTCAGTGCACTTTATATCAGGTTTTTTAGAGTGGTCTGTGGAGGACACTGCATGTTCCAGTTCACGAGAACGGGATTGTGATCAAAGTTTATTTCAGCTAGAGACTTCAGCACCAATCGCTCTCTGATCCCTTTGGTGACAACAAAGTTGAGGACTTCCGGGAAACCAAGGGGAATGTGAGGGATATGGGTGGGTGTGGGAGGGCCGAAAGCAACCAGACTATGTTGATCCATGGCGCCACGGAGAAATCCGTCACGAGCATTCATAATTTTGGAGCCCAACAAAGGATGCTTAGCATTGAAGTCACCGCCGATTAAAACAGGTGTGGTACCTCGCAGCATAACCTCCATGTCCGCTACAGTTACCCAGATGAACCGGTGGTAGGGAGGGAAGTAGATGGAGATGAGATGCACTGGGCCAGTAGAGGTCACCAGTTAGATAGCCATTTCTCTATGTGCTGGGGGGGAGGAAGCGAGATGACGTGCTGGTAAGATTCTAGCAGTGAAACTATCATATAAAGGAAACAAAAATAGTTAGATTAATATGGAATGAGCGACAATGCGTAGTAGACAAGTTGATAAGTGTTGATAAGTGACCTCAAACCAAAAGTAATATAGATAATATTATATATTTCGATTGCTATATTTTACACTAAATAATTAAATAGAAACAAAGAAATATAACAATTTTTTGTTAATTTTATTAATATGTTTTAGTCATAGAAGTTTTGTATGTACACTGTCTAGGCAAATCATAGATTACTATACCTCAATGGCACATTTCTCCGCCTCCTTGGCCTTCTCCTCTAACTCTTCCTTTTTGCGTCGTTCTCGGTTTTCCATCTGAAGCAAGAACTGGCTTCGCAAGTCACGTTTAGGCTTGATCTGGTACTTGGTGTCTCCTGTATCTTTCTCTTCCTGGGGCTCCTGTAATATAAAACAACGTATATAGCACCACAATTCAATATTGGGAGCGTATCACCCGAATGGCTGGTAAGAAGCGGTGCTAATAATAATAATAATAATAATAATAATAATAATAATAATAAATAGCTGTTTGTATCCCATCAGTAAATAAACCGCAAACATAGTATACATAGATAATAACAATTATAATAGAGTGCCTTGAATAGACTAATCTGGCATTTGGTGAAAGTAGACTAGTACGACCGTACATTCCAGTTTGACCTACTTAGCTCTGATTGGCTGGATTTGGTCACGTGACCCCGCCTCCTCACTCTCTGATTGGCTGCTATAAATAGCCTCCTTCCCCCACCCCTGACCTACTTTATAAATCCGTTTGATTCCCCCTCCCCTACAGCCCCCTCGACAACCAACCCCGGACATGTTGGTTCTTGATGATTGTTAATTGATTTGGTGTTGGAGTGTTTATTCATTGATTTGTTTATTAGAACCTCGCACTATGGCTGTCTTATGTTGAATGAACATTGGTTCATCCGTCACAAGGCTCTGTCCAGCACACCCCTCCCTTCTCCCAGCCTTCCCCTACTAACCCCGGACATGTTGGTTCTTGATGATTAATGATTGTTAATTGATTTTTGGCTAGGATAGAGGTGTTTGAGTTTTTCTTAATTGATTAGGGCGCTGTAATTTATTAGAACCTCGCCCTATGGCTCACAGGTCTAGAATGAACATTGGTTCTTCCACCACCATGGACTGTCCAGCACGAACCTCACGCTATGGCTGTCGGTAGTAGAGTGATAAATGATTCCCCTGCCTTTCAATTCCCCCCTCCTGTCGCAACCCGGGCGCCAGTAGGTCGACCCGACAAGACAAGAATAGATATTGACGTCATTGCCCAGGGCAACGGGGTTTATCCCTGGCGCCAGTATGTCGGGAAGACAAGACAAGAATAGATATTGAGGTCATTGCCCCGGGCATCGGGTTTTCCCTGGCGCCAGTATGTCGGGCAGACAAGACAAGAATAGATATTGAGGTCATTGCCCAGGGCAACTTGGTTTTTCCCTGTCGTCAGGTTGGCGGGCAGTCAAGACGAGTTGAGACAAGAATAGATATTGAGGTCATTGCCCCGGGCATCGAGTTTTCCCTGGCGCCAGTATGTCGGGCAGACAAGACAATAGATATTGAGGTCATTGCCCAGGGCAACGGGGTTTTTCCCTGGCGTCAGGTTGGCGGGCAGTCAAGACGAGCTGAGACAAGAATAGATATTGAGTTCATTGCCCCGGGCATCGGGTTTTCCCTGGCGCCAGTATGTTGGTCAGACAAGACAAGAATAGATATTGAGGTCATTGCCCTGGGCAACGGGTTTTCCCTGGCGCCAGGTTGGCGGGCAGACAAGACAAGTTGGGACAAGAATAGATCGTGTGACGTCAAACGAGGGAGGGAAAGGGTGGCTATAAAGAGGGGCGCCCACCTGGCTGTCTATTTATAAGCGTTTGTAGAGCTATATTAACTTTTACAACAAAAAAAAATCACAAGTAATACACTAATGAGGATCTTGAAATTATTTTAAATTAATATGTTGTTACATTAAACAAATTAGTTACTTAAACAGCAACAAGAAATTTAACGTTCGCAAAAATATTTTGATATAATAATATATTTACTTTTACAAAAAAATCACAAGTAATACAATTATGAAAATCTTGAAATTATTTTAAATTAATATGATGTTGAAACTATATACGCTGACATAATATATAACATTTAAACTAAACAAATTAGTTACTTAAACAGCAAGTAGAACTTTAATGTCCGCAAATATGAGCTTGTATTTATAGGATAGGCGGGAGGTGCGGGTGTAGACGTTAAAACACAAACATAACAGTTTTACAATATTTATTTGAATCATGAAAAAGTATACACACAGTGAAAAGTATATTGTGAATATTTACAATATATATTTTTTAGCATAAACCTAACAGTTTTACAAAATTTATTTAAATCGTGAAAAAAGTATACAAACAGTTAAAAGCACACTGTGAATATTTACAATATATATTTATTAACATAAACATAACTTTTTTTTACACACAGTGAAATGTATAATGTGAATATTTACAATATTTATTTACACACAGTGAAAAGTACACTGAATATTTACAATATTTATTTACACAATGATGAAAAGTATACTGTGAATATTTACAATATAGGGGGAATAGTGGTCTCGGTACTAAATATGATATATACATAGAGATGGTTTTCAATTTAAAAGAAAATAAATATATATATATATATATATACAAACAATTTATCATATTTGAATCGATTTAGAATATATATATTATACAAACAGTTGACTAGAATTAAAATATATACAAACAAATAATTGACTAGAAAAAAATCAGGTAGGCGGAGGATTGTACTGGCAAATAAAAAATAAAAAAAGTAACCCGGGTGCATAAAATAAATTTTTTAAAATATGCTTGTTTTGATGCAGAAAAAAAATATGAAAAAAATTCTCAAATCTTTGAAAAATGGTATGTCAGTGGAACTGTCTAGAGTGAAAGAAAAAAAAAGATGATTATTCAGCCCGTCTAAATCAACACCTTATAGTCGTGGCGAGTGCGTATACAAGGTCTCTGATACACAAACGGCAACGTATTAAAATTATCGGTTATCAGACGTTTGGTGTACACGGGCCGGTAGGCTTTAGTCTGCGAAACGGTACTCGCAAGACCTTTTCTTAAAATGTTGTGCGGTATCTGTATGTATCTTTCCGAAACCTGTTCGGTGACCATCGCTTTCAAAACGTAAAAAATTAGCTTCGTTCCGGTTGCCATAGTTTATGGTGATCCCGCGAACCTTGCACACCGTTTTTGTTTTGGCAGGATCGCCACCAACACAAACTCGGTACGCGTAATTCTTGGGACCACCAAATACAAAGGCACTAATGTAGCTTCCCGGACCGTAATCCTGAAGTTCATCAGTGAGGTCACCTAAAAAGTCTCCGGTCTGTGGACTCCAATCGCCGGGGCGTTCGGTAAATAGAACGCTATCTGTATCATGATACAAAATGCGGTCCCCCAATTGTTCAAGGATGCTGTATAAGTGCAACCTAGCCATAGCAGTCGTGTAGCACGCCACCGCCACACTCGTGTTAGGGTTAGGGCGCAACGCGTCACGCGTATCCTTGTAATTGAGGAACATAACCTCATCATTTACATCAATGACGCTGTCCACGGTGATGTACGGATCCGTCAGGTACTTGTGGATGCCCTGATAGTCGTTGACAACGGCTACGTGTGGTAAATCGGGTCTTTTGCCTAAACTTTCCCCATAGTGAATTTTAAAAAAGTTTAGCCAGATTTCGGAGACCAGGGTTTTTACAAACAGAACCGAAATCGAGTTTTACCCCTTCCCTTTCCTCATAATTTTTAATGTAAGCTAACTTTTCCTTCTGTGAGGTACACCACTCTGGCCATCCGCTGGCTTCTTGTTTAATTTTCAAAAAAGTATCAATGTACCCGTGAAACAGGCCGCCAGAACATGTCTGACGGTCGTAAACAGATACATTGTACTCCCTTACTTCGTGCACCGCTTCAACGGTGTAGCCTTTCTCAACGGCTTTCCGGATCTCGTCAATCCCCCAGAGGCCTGTCAACCAGCGATCATTTTTGTCGTTGTGCTGACACGTACCTTGGTTTTTCTCCTCCCCGCATTTACTGTACAAGATGAACATTAGCTTGTCGTGAATCCGTGTAGTCAATACGGGCAGGAATGAATCCCGCGGAGGCGTCACTGTAACTTTGGCTATGCGTTCTACTTGATCTATAGACGGACAATTTGGTTCCAAGTGAATTTTGGGGTGGCAGACGGGGTATTTTTTGTACTTGCAAACGTATGGATACGATGAACACACATCCAAGTACTTGATCTTCTCCCCACAAGAAAGGTCTGTTTCGTGGAAGAGCTTGATACAATTTGTACGCCCTCCAAAGAATGCATCCCTGGGACAGAGAGGTTCCTTGGTATACACCTCGTGCCGTAGTACAAATTGCTGCAAGTCCTTGTCTGTGCGTTTCATCGAATTAAACATGCACTCCCACATCTCTACGACCGTGAAGCCGGCATTCTTAAACTTTTCCAAACAAACCATGGTCGCTTCATAACGCGTCCTCATGGTCTCGTGGGGACTAATTTTGATAGGGGTGGTCCTGTCAGGGTAACAGAGAGGGCACCCGTTCCAATAACAGCCCCAGAACTGGAAGATGGTGGTGGTATCTTCAGCTTTAACAACGCCGTCTACACGTCGTCCTAACACATATACCTCACGGCCTTTACCCGCATGAAGAATAGAGACACCGCGTTGATGGGCCTCCCAGCAGAGCCATTGTACAGCGACGTGCGACTGTTGATCTGCGAACCGATAGCCACCGTTAGGGATAATACCGATAATTATCTCTTTAAGATGACTTCGGCGGTAAACCAACATGGCCGCCCCAGTTATCGTACACGCCTCTCTGAAAGGATCCACCTTTGCTTTCTCCATGAGCATGTCTCTAAACTTTAGACAGGCCTTCCGTAGGATCTCTACATCTTTCACACAATACAGTTCCAACTCGCGTTTAAAATAAAAGACATAATTTTCTTTGACCAACGCGTCATACCACTACTTAAAGATCTCCTTTCCCTCAACTGACATCTCACCGATGCCGTGGTCCTCCTTTGGTGGCAAGGGACCCCTATACCCCACGTTTTCTTTTTCTTTGAAAAAATGGGGGAAATGTCTCTTGGCCAAAGACTCGCCCAAACCAAACGTTTTGGGCAGTTTGGACAACGACATCGGGAGAAAGTTCAGCGAGTCAATAAAGTGGAGCGGACCGTAACGCATGGATATGATTTTCCCACCGTTCAGTATTTGTTCTGGAGTCCATTTTTTAACCTCCATCATATATCTTAAAATAAAATTTCCATTATAGGATTTAGCATTATGGCCTAGGAGGGTGATATCCTTAAATTTTGAAGCTTTAATTTGTTCTATGAATTTAAAAAATTGGGCCATTGTGGTATCACCCTTGAATATGCAAGTCCTATAGCCCCACAGTCAACGCAATGATGGTCATTTGCATCTATATGAACGCAGTCCTTGCAACACGTCTGCACGACACATAGGTTAGGTTCTTGCAAGTACGTGCCGGCCGCACCTTGAAGAAGCGTTTCTAGTCTGCATTCAAAATCGTAGAATACAAACATGAAATTGGTATTTTCCACTGACGGCTTTGACGGGGCCTGCTTCATATAAAAGAAATGACCAAAAGGACTATATGAATCGCATACTCTACAAAATGTTTCATAACACCTGTGTGAATAGTCTGCTCTTTACAAACTGAAAAATTGCCCGCATACCTCGCAAACCTTTTTGACATCACAGATCGACCTGTGACCGCTGCAAAAACTAGGACGTTTATGGTTATCAAAACACGTCTGGTTTGTGAACCATCGCCCGCAGTCTTTACAGACCACAGATCGGCCTCCGCTACAAACCGCTTTAGCGTTGCACTTTTTGCACGCGGATTCACACTTGTGCGCATTCTTAAGATCAAATGGCACACGGCACTCACGGCAAAAGTACCCACACTTAAATGCAGCTGTCAAGGATGTTATGACGTCAAAATGTTTTGCTTATCATCGTAAAAATACAAATCAAGGTGCCCCTTAAAGGAATGTTCGGAGGGAGTAGGCCCCTCATATAGGACCTGTCTCCCCTGACGTTCCCTGAACACGGTAATTTTGTATTCGGTGAGGTATGTTTGAAATTGTTTCAGTTCAGTTATTCCACCACCTTTCAAAAGATTAACACGGGCATCATGGCATAGTTCTTCTGCTTCATATTTTTTTAATATTACGGCCATTTTTGATTTGTTTGAAAGTGTTCACATCCATGCATCCTGGTTCACTTTTATTATCACATATAGCTTTGGCGACAACTAATGCACGGGCAAGGCAAAGTATGTCGTCATTTTGAATCGTAATGATCCCTTTGTTATTACGGCTATATGTGATAGCGGGTAAAAGTTTACCACATTTATGATTACCCCTCCCGCGAGGTTCCTTAAAGTGGCAGAGTTTAACGTACAGCGGTGCTGTACTCAAAAACAAAGTATTACTTTGCAACACGTGACTTACGTTATCAAGCACTGCTCGTGCGTCTAACTGGTCTGATCGCCTAAATGAGACGTACACCGGGCTCAACGTAGAGTCAGTGCTACTCAAAAGTATGCCGACGTGGTCATCGGCGCTAACGCCATGGTCCTGCAGCCGATTGAGCAAATTAGTAATTTGTTCTTCAATTCAGCTTAATGCGTCACGATCGCTTGCCGGAGCACCAAGATGTACGGTAATTTCTCTACCAGTATAAAAGAAACGCCTAAATTATTTAATCCTCTCTTCTACGATACGAAGTGGGACGCCATTTTGCAATGCCCCACCTATCTGAATTACCGGACCACTAAATCCCGGTTGAGGGGCCGAAGACGGTCCCGCTCCACGATCCCCGTCTCCCGCACTGCAGCTGGGGCTCGAGCACCTTCTCCCAGGCTCGCAGGCAGCGCTCCTGCAGTGCGGTTGTGGGGACTAGTAGCCAGCGGTGGTTGGAGGACCGTTCCTCCATTTACGGTCTCCAATTCAGCTATAACATATGCCAAAGTAAGCACTGTTACAAACATGCGCGTATTTTTTAAAAATATAATATATTACATAATTGCTTTAACTGAAACCAACATTCCGCGAAGTGAATGAAAAAAAAACCGCCCCAAGTTTACTATGGCAAGATTCGAACCTCAAACTCTTCCGGCCACGACCGTCTGGCTCCACACGAAACAAACGCTGTAGCCAACACAGCGCAGGGGTAAATTTTAGGGCACGAAACTATATATTTTCTTGACATAATAAATAACATTTACACAAAGAAAATTAGTCACTTAAACTGTAAGCCGAAATCATAGGAAGTGCACCCAAATTTTGCAAGGAGGGAGAATGGAAAATCTATTAGAAAAAACTTCACACATAAATTTCCAAGTAATATTAAAGACAACTTTAAATATCGTTTAATGTTAGAGACTATATTTTGTTGACATAATAAATACTGTAAGCCAAAACTAGAGGCAGTGCACCAGCATTTTGAAAGGAGGGAGAATGGAAAATCTATTAGAAAAACTTCCCACATAAATTCCTAAGTAATATTAAATACAACTTTAAATATCGTTTAATGTTAGAGATTATATTTTGTTGACATAATAAATACTGTATCCCTGTACTAGAGGAAGTGCAGTCGCATTTTGCAAGGAGGGAGAATGGAAAACCCTAAATACACACGACGCTGATGAAGGAATCTGTAATATTTATTTTTAAATTGTGTACTATTCCAATGGATTTGTTTACAATACAAACACACGTCATAAATGAAAGTGTATAGATTTATGTTTACTCTTGGTGAAACACGAGTTAATGTCTAAAGTGTCAATTATAATTTTCTGCCTTTGAATGGGAAATGAACATGTACAAAATACCAGTCAAGGCAGTTATTTTAAAGACATAAACCAGTATTTTCGCTTATGTCAGGGAATTGAACCAGGGAATCCCCCACAGGCACAACATAGTTTTTTAAGAGGGGTTAAATTACGTAGGATTTTTAATAACTGTTTAAAGCAACAATATATAGTTTTCCCTGCTCTAAACTGTAAACAAACGCGTATCTTGTCCACTAAACGAACTAGTACAATTGACTTGAAAGGAGCAGCTGACAAGAGGTTTCGAACTAGTACCGATATAACTATGTTTGCGTGAGCGAGAGAGAGCATTAGCTACACATATAGTATATTTTCAAACTAGTGGATACTTACATATCAGCCTGTCGATGGTGTCCAAATCTGTCCAAACAGAGGTGGACGCTGGCGATAGGGACGCAGGAGAGAGGATGCCTTGGACGGGCCTGAGGACGTCAGCGACGTCGTGCCACCGTTGGGGCGCCTCCGGCTAGGTAGATGTCGGCACGCCCGTCGCTACACTGCCCAGAAGACCCTCATCCAGTCCATATGAATCCCAGTAATCTGAAATTAAATAAATACATATTAATTACCATTTACAGAAAAAAAAACACTGGCAAGTCTATCGTAGAACACTACTTTCCCATGGACCAGTCGCCATCCGCTCTACACATCTTCTAAAAATTGTATTAACTGGTCCAGGTTAGGGGGATCCACAAGTTGCGCCGCCACGCCAAGCGTCATGGGCTCGTCATCTAACAAAGAAGAAGAGAATACCTCAGTACACCCTGACATGATAATTAAATTAGAAACCATTAAAATATACAAAACGAATTAAACATACCCGAAATTAAACAATTTTCCAACGCGTTTAAACTCATCTTGATGTTTATGTGATCCAATTACAAATTGAAATGACCGAATGTAAATAATTCTGGGCTATTTATAAGCTCTTCAATGGGGTTGCCGTCTGTAATGACCTTAATACTGTAATGTGTCTCTGCGCATGCGTAAACCGAATCAGGTCTTTGTAAATACCGTTATCTATCATACACCTTCTACCCATCGCTGGGTATGGATGTGTCTTGTCTCCGCTCTGGTGGGACACCGTGTGTGTGTGCTGTCATAGACCTGGGAGTAGTTTTTCGCTCTTAATCTAGGCAAATGCGGTTCAAGCTTCATAATCAGAGCGGGTAGTAAGACGCAGTGATAAATGTGTGCAACAGTGATTGAATCACGTTCTAGACTATTTCTATTGAATAAATGCTCGATTATTATGCTAATGTGTTTGGTGGCAGGATGATTGAGTTTAGTTGAAATGTATCCGTAAAAAAACCCAGTCTCAATACATCTGCCAGGGATTAAAACCCGAACTCCTCCCTATCTTTAGCAGTCTAGTCTATTGCTAGAGTAGCGCCATATTTAAATTTTCAAAAAATAATTTATCAAGTTGTTTCACTCTATATTTACATGTCTATTAAAATAAAGAATTTAAAAAAGTTTTTGAAAAATAAAAAATAAATCATAGTGCACCGTTTACTCATTATATATTAAGTCAAAATAATGCGGCATCATTTTGCGTGCGCATTAGTAACAATAAAAATTATAGCGTATTGTCTTTATTTATTTATTTTGCCCATTGAATAGACCAAAAGGCAACGTATTAAAATATTATGAATCCTTAAGTAGACTTTCCTCGCAACAACAACTGTAAGCTAATCTAAAAGTCAAACAATTCCTATAGCTATAAGTTTTCTGTTGTCATGTTTAACACCCCTCCCCCCCAGGATATATATTTAGTTGATAGCGTATCTGTACACAGAGTCAAGGGTATCCCTTAGTAAATCTAGTTTATTAAACCTTAATTACTTCCTGTAGATATGTAGACTCTAAATAGACAATATAAGTTTTAATATTCAGGATAAGGTAATCAAATAAAGCACGAGTTTTTAATATATAATTGAGAGAGAGAGAGAGAAGTCTTTGCTGCGCACCGTACCATTTAAATAACTTGTAGCTTACTTATTCATTAACGTGTGAGAAAGTTTCTTCGTGTCAATCTATAGCAGACAGTTATTGTTTGTTTTTTTCAGCAAACCCGAGACTCATGATAGAGAAAAAATAAGTATCGTTCATGTAGTAGCGCGCGCACACACACACACACACACACACACACACACACACACACACACACACGCGCAAATTCATTATGATTATTATGATAAGCCCAACTTATATTCACATGTATTCATTTCTTAAGCACTTTCATTCTGTGTCATCTAACGAATAAAATTAGTAATTATGACTTTTTTCAGCATCTTGTGCTAGCACAGACATATCCATATTTAATTAATGGTATTATTACTACTCATACAATAATTTAAATACGCTCATGAGGTAGGAATAATGAAAGTATTTATGGAGGAGGGATAAGTGTACCAGCCTTTGTATATTTGTATAACATTATAAGACCGTATGACAAACAGCGTTATTTAGGAGGTCAGACAATACTTACACCTAGCATAGTGTTATTTAGGAGGTCAAACAATACTTAGACCTAGCAAACAGTGTTATTTAGGAGGTCAGACAATACTTAAACCTAGCAAACAGTGTTATTTAGGAGGTCAAACAATACTTAGACCTAGCAAACAGTGTTATTTAGGAGGTCAAACAATACTTACACCTAGCACAGTGTTATTTAGGAGGTCAAACAATACTTACACCTTGCATCCAGTGTTATTTAAGAGGTCAAACAATACCTACACATAGCATACAGTGTTATTTAGGAGGTCAAACAATACTTACACCTAGCATAAAGTGTTATTTAGGAGGTCAAACTATACTTACATCTAGCAAACAGTGTTATTTAGGAGGTCAAACAATACTTACACCTAGCATAGTGTTATTTAGGAGGTCAAACTATACTTACACCTAGCAAACAGTGTTATTTAGGAGGTCAAACAATACTTACACCTAGCACAGTGTTATTTAGGAGGTCAAACAATACTTACACCTTGCATACAGTGTTATTTAAGAGGTCAAACAATACTTACACCTAGCAAACAGTGTTATTTAGGAGGTCAAACAATACTTACACCTAGCACAGTGTTATTTAGGAGGTCAAACAATACTTAGACCTAGCAAACAGTGTTATTTAGGAGGTCAAACAATACTTACACCTTGCATACAGTGTTATTTAGGAGGTCAAACAATACTTTATACCTAGCATAAAGTGTTATTTAGGAGGTCAAATATACTTACACCTAGCACAGTATTATTTAGGAGGTCAAACAATACTTACACCTTGCATACAGTGTTATTTAGGAGGTTAAACCATACTTACACTAGTTGACATATATTTGTAGGGTTTGCTAAAGTAAGAATGTAGGTGAAAATAACTTGAAATCAAGGACAAGCGTGTATTGAATTAACTGTTCTGTCACTTAGCCCACTCTTAACTGGATGATATCAAAGTTTGTCGAGCAGTTGGTCCTCTCGTGTCGATCGCTTGGTTGTCTATCACTTTGTACTCCTATACATGAGCTTGTCTAGCAGTTGGTGCAAGTCGTGTCGGCCACTTGACCCACCCAGCCTTCCAAATAATTGTTTTCATTTTGTCTACCGGTTGGTTGTCTATCACATGGTCCAGCTCGTGTCGATCACTTGGTCCGTGTCGTTTCTTCGTGTCTAGCAGTTTGCTGTCTACCACTTTGTCCTCTCGTGTCGACCACTTTGTTGTCTATCACTTTGCCTGCTCCCTAGTTGGTAGAGTATCTGTCCACTGATTTAAGGATTCCCCCTCTCGAATCTTGTGTGGGTGAAATAGGGTTAGTTTTTTCCACTCTCACACCATGCAAATGGGTGTTTTTTTCCTCTAAATTCAACCTTTCCAATTCCTAATACATTAGTACTTAAGCGATTAACGTGAACGGGGTAGTATGCTGTTTTGTTAAATAATAATAATAATTAAGACCATATAATTTGTTCCAGTTCACCAGATTATTACGTTCAAGTTTCCATTTTAGAAATAAATTTTGATAATATTTATAGGAAGTTACGGGTTCGACCCTGACCGGTTAGACCAAAATGTTGACTCCAAACATGGTTTATGAACAGTCATAAATTTAAAATTAAATCAAACACTTTTTTAAGTTATGTAAAAGAAGATCCTGATGTGGATGTTGCTGAAATTCCATGGTTTTGATTAATCAACCGTTCCGTAGCTTATTATTTTCACGTGAAGAAGACAGGTTTATTCTAAAACAGCTCTCTCTATTTATATGAATCAAATCCCATTTTCTCCAGAGAAGCATTGAACCGTTCTTTCTAATTTAGATGAAAATAGAATAGTTAATTACTATTTGGCTCATCATCATAATTGACGGAGTAATATTAGTTTTCAACTACGCTCATTGCTTTAAAATGGCTCGATACAGTTGAAATTAAGTTGAAATGATCACCTGTTTACCTGAATAATTGTACATTCAACGAACTCATGAAGTCGTGTACCTCCAAGGAGGTTAATGAATGATACTTAAATTTAACATTTCTATTCCTAGATGTGATCTAACGACCTTTATGGCCCAACTATGTAGCCTCGCTCCTCTACTTTGTAAATTACATGTCTAACGCTCGCCGATACGCCGTGAGCATTCTCTAATGGTATATAGGCACGCCCCTCAATCGTATGACCCACGTGTGTGTGAGAGAGAGCTGTCATAGACCTGGGCGGTGGAGATCGCTAAGTGCCTAATTTGTTTAGTGTAAATGTTTATGTCAGCGTATATATACTCTAAATAAAATAAATGAACTTAGCACCCAAAATATGGCACGGACGACGGAGAGTTTTTATTGTGATTCTAGCTAGAGTATAATTGTGGTGGTTTTCTCCTGGGTAGGTTTCCCAACCTCTCTCCATTCAAATGCGGAACCATTTACTATTAATAATACGAACAGTTCGAATGGCTAGTAACCCACGATGCACACAAATAAAATTAGACTTATTATTAGCACCAGGTCACAAAGAATGAATATATTATAAATATTTAAAACAATGTTTATATGTCTTGCATTTTCCCCTACAGAGTTTGCAACATTTTAATACTTACCATGACACCTGGACACGAGAATCAAACCCGGAAACCTTTACTTTACATATATTTACTACACGTGTTCTGGTTTGTTTCCTCATTAAGACGTAAGTTATACTCGTAAATATATATATTCTAAAACTATAATTTTTAATATATAAATATTTCAAGTATACTTTTCGTTGCGAGTTATATTTGTAAAAATTTTCTTTGCGTCAATACTGATTGATTTTGGGCATCAAATGTAAATTATTGTTAAAGTAATCCGTTTAATATGGAACTAGACACAAACGATCCGTGTTGAACTAGACTACGGAGGAAAGTGGAGATTGCGGTTCGATTCTCGGTTGGGTGTACTACAAACAAACATAGACAATTCATTCCAGGCATTTACATTAGTATTTTGATGTGGATAACTCTGTATCGCTAAGCAGAACTCCTCCTAGAGAAAAAAAATGGACTTGCCGTTTAAGGGGCAATGTTGGAATATATATATATATATATATATATATATATATATATATATATATACTTTTGCGAGCAGTGTGTGTGTGTGTGTGTGTGTAAATATTCCATGGTGTGTCGCTTTTTATAGAACTTTATATTTGCCAAAGGTCCGAATCCCTTGTTATTATAATAGAAACTCACGTGTAGTTTACTTGCGTCAATATATAGAAAGCTTGATAGCGTATTTTGAAATATTTAACTGCTTAGTATTGTCAGAGATGAAGGAAGGGTTTGAAAATCTGTACCAGGACCTAGGATTGAACCTCAGACCCCTAGCATTTGGGACGGCGGTCAATGACCGAGTAATTCTGTACTAATAATTATATCGCTTTTTCAATCAGAAATATTATTATTGATTTTGAACATCTCCATGGGTAGGTTTCCCAACCTCTCTCCATTCAAATGCGGATACATTTACTATGAATAATACGAACAGTTCGAATGGCTAGTAAGTCACGATGCACACAAATATTTTTGCGAACATTAAATTTCTTGTTACTGTTTAGTGTAAATGTTCATGTCAGCATATATATTCTCTAAATAAAATAAATAAACTTAGCACCCAAAATATGGCGCGGACGACTGAGAGTTTTTATTGTGATTGTAGCTTTGGTATAACTGTGGTGGTTTTTCTCCTGGGTAGGTTTCATTCAAATGTGTATACATTTACTATGAATAATACGAACAGTTCGAATGGCTAGTATGTCACGATGCACACAAATAAAAATTAGACTTATTATTAGCACCACGTCTTACTACCAGTTCGGGTTATACACACGCTAATGTTCAATGGTAGTGTTATTGTGGGACCTACCCGAACCACGGTGGAGGTTTGGCATTTCACACATTCACAAGTCTTGTCAAAGGTGACGGAAGGAAGGGTTTGGCAATCTGTACCAGGACCTAGGATGGAACCTCAGACCCCCATAGCACTTGGGACATAAGCTACCACCTTCGATGAGCTCAAGTGGCCGAGTGTAGAATAACTGTAAATTCGAAGTTATCAAAACCCGATGAGCTTCAGGTTAATGAGTCTGTAAGGAGCCCAGATGTTTAAGTTTGGTATATATCTTCTTCGCGTCATCTAACGACCTTCAGGAGGGGGGAGATTCCTGGTGAAAGGTGGGCAGGCAGTCAGCTGGGCAAGAGGGGGAAGGCTGCCAGTTAGCCGCCCACAGCTGGAGAGAAAGGTTTGCACACCAGCCGGTGTGAGCCGCGGAGGGGTCGCATGTTGCCCCTAATAAATAACACCCAAATCCTAGCCAATAATTAATTAATTATCAAAAATCAATTAACAATCAATAATCATCAAGAACCATCATGTCCGGGGTTGGTAGGGAGGGCTGGGAGTGGTGGGGGAGGGGTGTGCTGGACAGAGCCTTGTGACGGAGGAACCAATGTTCATTGAACATAAGATAGCCATAGCGCAAGGTTCTAATAAACAAATCAATGAATAAAACTCCAACACCCAATCAATTAACAATCATCAAGAACCAACATGTACGGGTTGGTAGTCGAGGGGGCAGGAGGAGGGGATGCTGAAAGTATGTCAGGGGGTGGGGGAAGGAGGCTATTTATAGCAGCCAATCAGAGAGCGAGGAGGCGGGGTTACGTGACCAAATCTAGCCAATCAGAGCTAAGTAGGTCAAACTGGCATATACGGTCGTACTAGCTACTGGTGAACATTCATATGTTTCAATTAACATTGCCTCACCATACACTTCATTACTCTTGCTAACAAGGGTGCGTCCGGTTCCGGTGGGCTGACAAGAGTCGCATTCGCTTTAAACTAAAAGAAAACTAGTCATTGAATTCTGAGTAATTGTTTTTATTGCATTTTAATGACAATTTCTAGTGAGAAAGTTTGAGTGTGCCCATATTTTTAGCGTTACATCATTTGGGTGGATCAATAATGGTTTCTATGTAAAACTGTTCAGTTTGTTGTTTATCGGAATTGTTGGATAATTATAATTTCATAATCCAAAAGTAAAAATATTTGTTTCGTGTATACAAACTATTATTCACTTTGTTATATTCATAAGCACAGTTTAAAATATAGTTTCCAATCTAATGCAGCAAAAATATTACTATTTTAAGTCCAACCCAGAGGTATTTAAGCTTATTTCAGTAAAAAAAGTGAAACTTACGTAGCGTTTAAAGAGATACAACGAAATACAAGAAGAACCTACGGCAGAATTGAACATATCAAATATATGCCCCATTCACTACTATCAACCGACACCAGACCAAGACACGTTCCGATACACGTTCGTCCACTATCGCAGTGAGCCACGCCAAGGTCAGTCAGGTTAACTGTATTGAATATAATACAGGCCGGATGACACGGAGTCGAGAATAGTCCATGTTGAAGAAAGTGGGTACGTCACTGCCTAATGTGTGGATCGTCTTTATCTCCCTTACGTTCCCCACTCCCTATATGCCTACTAGCCCTCCCTGGAGGTTAATTGTATTTTTATAGTTATAATATGCCAATAGTGGCAATGGGAAACCACACTTGGTAGGGCATCAATTTGATGGAGCTAATTCATTAGCCTGTATGTTTCTACAATGTAAGGATACATTTAAAATATATTTATTGTCATTTTTCCGAATTAAGTTTTGGTCTCAGAATTTAAAATTATATGTTTTAATGTTACTTTTCGTTCTCATAGGCTGTGCCTACCCATAAATGCACGGTTCTAAACAAAACAAAAAAATTTAAAAAAAATTTAATAATTCAACATTGTTGTTTTTTATTTATTTTAGTAACATATCTGGGCATCTTTCATAATTCTTATGGAATTTTAAAACCATGCTAAAAATAGTTATTGAAATATTTTCATTAAAATGTTTCCATTTCAATGCATTTTAAATGGGAAAACAAAAATTATTAATTTATTTATTTATTTTCTTTGTATAATTAAGCTAGAGTGTTTGTTTATAACATATTATTTAATGAATAATTTTTTTAGACATATTTTTTAATTTGGGTTAGCTTCAATAATCACGACGATATTGAGCTCTAACGACTCCCAAGTCCACACTCTAGTCAAAATACATGATTTTAAATACAACTTTTCCTTCTGCAACTAGTTGTCTTAGCTGATAATAGGTGCCGTTAGTATGGTCATTACCCATTTACAAGTTAGTATAGTTTTGCAAGCGTTGGCTAACCTGCTGTATCGGAATGCAGGCGGCAGTAGAAGGTTAAACTAATCTCTGTGACCTTCTTGAGTCAAAGACACATTAATACCATGTGCGTTAGGATAAGAAGGGCCAATGTCCCAATTATGAAAATTTGCGTAATTAAATATAAACGTCTTAATATATTCAGTAACTAAAATACTAACAAAGACTTCCTGCTGAGTGAATAAATATAATTGGTCCCTAATTACTTCAATGAGAGTATTACTCTAGTGATACATTATTTTCAAAGAAAAAACAACATGCTTCTCCATACACAAAGTTTTATGACAATAGCCCTTATTTACCTGAGGGAGTAAAATATGTAAAATTATTCACTCTTACCTTATATTATTTCTTGGGTTTTCTCATTCTTGGGCACTACACGTTGTAATAATAAGTGTTAATATTCAAAGTATATGAAAACTACTGCACATTGAATTTTTAATTCACTATTATAATAAATAAAAATAAACATTCCTGCTCATATCAAACATAGTTATTTTAAATAAAATTTGGTCGAAATGTAATTTGGAGACGTTCTCAGTATAATTTTATATACTAGTTTTTATTTTACGGCCTAGGATTAGACTCTCATTGGACTTTGGAATAAGTTATTTTTCAAAAAGTTAATGAACGTAGTTTTTGGTAGTCAAGGTGTGAAAATGTTAGTTTTATTTTATTAGCTTGTTAAATGTGATTACTTTTAATTTGAACCTGTTGCATTCTCGCAGTTTGTGCGCTCGTTTCGGAAGAAATGTATCGAGTCTCGAACAATAAGTACCCACGGTGATTACTTTTTATATTATTAACAATATGTGACCTTTTTGCTTTCGAACAAAATCCAATGGATTGTATAAATTTTGAGGTGGAGAATTATTTACAAAATATTATGTTATATCCTTGTGAATAACAAGTTTATGAAGCATGGGTCGATATAAGAAAGGGCGCACAAAGTAACTCAAAGATATAATTGATTATTTAACTGCTTGTCGTAAAGGGTAAGTTTTTTTAATGGTATGCATATTACTGGCGCTTAGGCTATCTGTATCTACTAATTTAAGTACAATGGATAAGTAGCAATACTATTTTATTTACTGTAGAACTAATATCAAAATTAAGATACAAATAAATATTTCTATATAACAATGTAGCGATTATTCTGTTATTTCAAGTACTTTTTAAAAAAAAAAAAATAGCTCTTAGCTGAAAGTAAATGTTACTAACACTCTGTAACGCACTTACTGTATGTTCAAAATCTCTTGTGCCTTGTCCGAGTTCGTATCACGCTAGTAATAAGTAATTTCAACCTAACAGGGAATCGAACTATTCAAGTTACTAGAGCTGATTAATTTACGCACTCAGTGATCAGTCATAGCACTTTAGCAATATCGACCACGACATGGAGCCGATGATAAGAAAAATATATTTAAAACCATTAAAGTTAATGAACTTTTGTGTTCCCTATGCCATGAAGTAAGTAAGTAAGTAGTTGATACCCGACCGCCTCTGTGGTATAGTGGTCAGATTTACTGGCTTCAGATCCTGAAGTCCCAGGTTCGATCCCCAGTGCCCCTAATTCTGTCTGTGAAGCAGTGAGTCTGAAACGGAACCAAACTCAACCTCGTGAGGACAAATGAGGATATAATTGATTAAGTAGCGCTTCAGTCTAGAAAACTGAGATAGAAGTCTGGAGGGCTCGTTATGATAACCACATGGCACCCTCAGCTTGAAAATGTTGGCACTATCTTCGCCAACATACGGCAACCTCTCGATTGGTATAGCTTGCTTGCAGGCTGACACCATGGAGATATTACTCAAGTTAAACTCTACCAATAGGATAAAAAATTATTCCCAAAAACATTTATTTCTGGAAAATTGTGTAAATCCTATAGAAAGAAAATATGAAAGAAAATGTACCTGCATTTGCATGGAGGGAAAATGGAAAACCATTTAAGAAAAACTGCCCTTCACCCCACCGATAGTCGTACCTCAATATCCACGTAATCGGCAGTCTAGTCTAATGCGAGAGTACATAGTTTATTATTCATTCTAATGTGAAACTTGGTAAATTTGATCTATTGTTATGGTTTTGTGGGAACCTTTTTGATAGGATATCGTAAATAAATATAGATATGATACAAGTCAATTTGAACGTGAGAAGTTAACATTGTTGGTATTTAGTATTGTTATTTAGGAATATTGGCGATGTGTTATCGCTAGCGAATGTTAGGGATTATTCTCAGTCAATATGTACTTGTAATTATTTGGCATTTTTACATTGTCGGGTTACGTTTACAGAGGGGCAGATATAGAATTTTCGTGAAGGGAAGGGGCACTCTCACGGGACCGGGCGGGGAGGTTCTCCCTCAGGAAATTCTGATGGAAAAATACTTCAAAAGTTGTGGGTGATTTAAAAATTAATTAGAAAATTTGGAGAGAAAAAAACGCATACAAGTTCACCGTCAATTTATGATTTTTGTTACTTTTTGTCAGTTAAATTGTGTGTTAAAAATGTAAATCAATGATTGACAAGAGAAACAACTGGTTAGTGAAATATTACGTGACGTACCACAAATAGTGACTATAACATAGATTTAATTAGTTTAATTTATTAATTATTAACTGACTAAAAATTTCTTGAGAGGGCACGCCTCCTCTGGATTCGCCCCTGTGTTTATATTATTTTAACCAAACGAGCTATAGTTGATTATTATCATATTTATAAAGGTGGAATTAATAACATTGTAATTGCATTAGTTAACAAGTAATGTTCTTGTTCATTATCACGCATCGTTCACTTATCCCCGGTTGATGGGAATATGATTGCGATTAAATTTTTACCTAGCATATTTTTATGTTGTCTAATAATTGTTATCTTAGAGCAGTGGTTCCCAATTAGCCAAGTACTGCGTATCCCTTGTTTTTCAAAAGAAAGCCATGGACCACCTAGTTTTTTTTTTAGAAAATGTGGGCTAACCCATTAAACAAAAGGGAACTAGATGTTTCAAAGCTTTTTCACCTAACTTCGTATAATCAGGAAAAACCTTAACCCAAAGTTGGTCCAGTCTACATTCTTTGAAAAATTATTTCAATAAACCATAACAAGTCACATCAATAAGTGCATCTTGTTCTTCTGCAGATAGAGTTGTGAGTTGTACATCACCATATTCTAAAGGATTCCTTATCCATGAGTTTTCAGGATTTGTGCTGGAAAGTAATCTATGAAGCTAGTCGCTAAATCACGAAGGTGCTCATTGGTGCTGTATTCTACTTCTGGTAGCAATTTTTCGTCAGTGGACTCCAGAGATGTCTCCAGTGTTGGAATGTTGGTGCGGCTATCCCCTTTTACTCAGCTTGCCCATAGCGATAAATTTGTAATCACTACCTCAATCTTAAATTCGGTATAAACAATATTCACATCACTAACTTGCGTGCTTGTATTTAAAGTGTTCAAGTATACGAAACCACCTGATAAATGGGCTACCAAACAAATACATGTAAAATTGCTCAAATGGCATGGAAAATTTGAATGCGACAGAAAGAGTTGTACTTAACTCCGTGACTCAAAGAAGTTCTTCAATATTTTCCACCTTGACAGCCAACGAACTTCTGTATGCAAAAGTAGCTGCAAATATTGGCTTCCCATTTCTTTGTTAAGTTTTTATAAGATCTTAAATTTGATAAAATTAATAATCTTGAAAATTTCATCAACATGAGTCTTATATTTCCTCCTCCGTATCATTTCTTGATCTTTTCAAAGATCCTGTATGTAGCCACGCTTTCATATTTTACTGGTTGAACTACCTCCGTCGGAACCACCCTCCTTATGTGCTTATATCGGATAAGTTTTCGAAACTTCAAACGGTTTTCACGAATCTCAAATCAATTCCTGTTGGGTGGCTAGAAAATGGAAACCTGTACAATTCCAGCCAATAGGTCAACTCTAGGTCAATCAGATTCAGGTGTGGCAAAGCCATATTCAGCTGAAGGCAGGGGGGGAGGAGAGCTCATCTAAATGCGCAGAACTGCTTTCGCGCATGATGTCACCGTCGAAGCAAACGGACGGCGGGAGATGGCGTATTTTATTTTATTAAGCTGTGGAACTTGCATAACTAATTCATCGTCTCTCGGGGTGGAGGGGGAGGTAGGAAGTCGGGGAGGAAGATCCTAGCCAGCTAGATCAGTCTACGCCAGCTAGACAGTGTTTGTGTTGAACGGAAAGCAAAATAAGAAATAAATAATAAGAATAAAAAACGCCTGAGGAAAAAGCAAAGTTTTTTATTGTTGTATTTTTTAATAAATTTATGTAAAAGTGTGGAATAGGATGCCAGATTTTGCTATGGGAATGGTGCGACGGACCCCCAATTGGAAACCACTGTCTTAGGAAATTGGTAAACGAGTTGTCTTCTACGCACTCTTGAAAGCGTAGAAGGTAGCTTTTAATTTAATAACTAAAATTTGTTTGTACCAACGATAAATATATTTTATACAATTCGACCTTCTACTCTAGATTCGTTGAAGGTTGTATTCCATTCCTAAAATACTGTTTTAGTGATAAATAAAAATTCAATAGTACCCCTACCCCATGCTCAATGTGGAGTCTGCGTAACAGTACTTGGGAAGAGGTAGGGTATTTAGCTTAGTAGATTTGAATGCTAGTTTCCTGCAATGTGCTCTTCCGGAACAATCTAAGAAATACATTGCTTTTGTGACTCCCTGGCGATTGTATGAGTTTAATCGTGTTACACTCAGTTGTAGCATTGGAGGTCAAGTATTAAGTCACGTCCTGTATATTATGTCCTTTCTGATCTCAAGTATAAATATATATTAAATTATCTGTACGATATTTGTGTATACAGCAACCCCCTGGAAGAGCATTTAGTCTATCTGTAAGACGTCCACGAAGTCTTAAGTTGACGATGAATTTTGAAAAGGTCACGTGGGATAAATCATCTATTAAATTTCTGAAATATGTTATTTCATCGGGTAATTTGCCCATTGATTCCGAACGTGTTAAACCCATAATAAGTGAATATACTCCACCCAAGAACCTCAAAGGAGTGATGAAATTAATTGGAATGTGCACGCACTACGCCAAATTCACTCCCTTGTTTTCGAAGAATGAGGCTCCCCTTAATGCCATAAATTAGAAATATGTTAAGTTTTGCTGGGGGGAGGAAGAGAACCGAACGTTTACTGTTCTAAAAAAGCAAGCTCATGTCTCTGGAGGTGTTGCATATGCTTGACTTTCAATCCTCTTTCTTCTCTGTGTGGATGGACCTTCTGTAATTCTGGAAGCTGTGCTTGCTCAAAGGACGTCGGATAGCGTTCGGCCAGTTGCGTTCGCTAGACGAACGCTCACCTGCTCTGAAAGGAGGTGTTGAAAAGTTTGCTGACTATTTATAACAACAAGAATTCGAACTTTATACTGACAACATGGCCCTCACCTTGATCTGGAGTCACCTTAAACAATTAGGAAAAGTTAGAAGTTGGGTGTGAAGGTTGTCGATATTCATATTCACCACAGATCACATCTCAGGTAAGCATAACATTACTACTGATGCACTATCCTGCATGGCAGAAGAGCCCACTCATATTCGTGTAGAGAAGGCAATGCCAACGGCATCCAGTCTTGTATCCTTTGTATCTATCAAGGATCACCAGACCAGTGATCCCTGGTGCGTGGGAACTAAATATATATACATTTGAATTGAGAGAGTTCTGTATTTAAGGACCTCCTTAAACTACAAACTAACAAAAGTAACGTATAATATGTCTAACTCACCATGAACCATATTTTTACCCTAACACCTAACTTTGATGGTTCAAATAAAAATAAATAAATAATAAAGCAGCAAATTGAGATAGTGTGCAAAGTAAGTTAAAAAATTGCGGGAAAACAGGGATAAACATTAGCAATACCCACGCAATATAGAACTACTGTGGGCTCGTCCCCACGGTCTACCTCAACAACATATAATATTAAACCAGAACGTAACAATAACTCAGAATCTATTATCTTACAGACTTTGGTTACCATGTGATAACTAAGGATGAACGTAAAAAGGGAGTAAGTACAAACTTCATCGTCAAATGTCGTTTATTAAATATTAATAAAGAATTATTAGACTTTTTATTTTAGTTAAAGTTCCAAGTTTTAAGTACATTAATCTTAGACACAAATACTAAATGTAAAAGTATGAAGCTAAAGTATATTGCTCTTCGAAATAAATACAAGTGCAAAAGAAATATAAACATTGTCGTTAGATACTTCAACTTTAGTTAACGTCCTAAGCTTTAAGTCCATTAATCTTTGACACAAATACTTAGTGTAAAAGTTTAAAGTTAAATTCCATTACTCTTCGAAATAAATACAAGTGCAAAATAAATATAAATATTATTATTAGATATTTAAACTTTAGTTAAAGTCCTAAGCTTTAAGTCCATCAATTTAAACATAAATATTAAGTAAAAAGGTTCATAGTTAAAGTTTTAAGTCTATTGATATTAGAAATGGTTCCTAATTGCCGAAAGAGAATTTTTAAAACATACAAGATTATGCCGAAAAGGAAATTTAGCTTACATTGTTTATATCCGACGCCCTCGCTTGCACTAGCGATAACCAGAGCCAGTCCCAGAGTGAATCATCACTTCACACGGTCACTCTTTTATACGCTGAAGCACAGGTCACAGAATACGGAACGATGGGAAGACAGGGGGGGGGGGGGGCAAAGAACAAGAACATGGAGGGGAATATTCTACGAGCATCTAGACGGCCGTGGAAGCGGAACTTTGGCACTGGCGATCTTCTTTCCAATCGGTGACAGAGGGGGTGGGGGGAACTGTTGTTGTTGTTGAGTGTTTGAATGGTCGCGGCTCTCAGTATAGCTTGGACGGTCGTCTTGTTCGGGTGGATTGTTTCGGTGGGCTGGTCGTGCGTGTTGTCAAGCCAGCCACAGGTGGAGTCTGTACAATTGGGTAAGTCCGTTGCATTTGTTTTCTTGGGTTGTGTATAGCTTGTGGCTAATGCTACAACCATTTCTGTCTCTAAGAACACTCCGCCAATTAGTTCAAGATGAATGTATTTACAATTTACAATACCTCTTTTTGTACAATATTTGATGTAAAAATGCAACCAACTTGAATTTTTTGTCTGTCATTTTTTGTAATTGATACAAAAATATTGTTATATTTTTGTTTAAACCTAGCTTTTAAACAAACAATGTGTTTTAACGTAAACGTATGCTATGTCGGAAGTTGGTAAAAATAATCCTATCCACTGATACCTTATTCATCATTGTAAGCTTTGTATTAGTTGAGAAAAAGGGATGTTGACAACAGAAATAATATATAGGATTTTACATGTTTTGCTATGTTAAATTATGTATTACAATGAAAAGTAAAGAATAAATAACCATTGAAGTTATCAAAATGGAATAGTTTATTTTTTTTGTCTCGTGAAGCAAACCATAGTCCATAGGCTGACCATAATTTTAACAAATGGAGGACACTCCCACTGTTGATGTGTTCGTCTATACCACGACACCCTTTATGAGCTACTCAACTGAAAACTCCTAATTACAAATTGTACTCTGTTCACGGTCATCACTATTTGGATACGGTTTCAAAAACTTGTGTTTTTTAATGTTTCACTGAAAGTACACTATCGTTTCCCCATTAGTAACTATTAAAAAAGTAAATACAATTGCAACTGCACTTCATAAACAAGAATAGCTGAACTTCAGAAGCAGAACACAGCGAAATCCGGAAGCAGACAAAATACATACAACAACGACGCGACGTCACAAATGTCGACAACAAACAACTAAATAGCGGATTAACAGTCTCTTGACGTTCACCACGTAAAACAAGGGTCGTAGCCAGATGCTTCAGAAAGAAAAAAACAAATTTATCTCACTAGCTGCTTGGCGTTGTCATTTCATCGTGGGAGACTGAATCACAACATTTTTCTAAATACAGTAGATTTCGGAAGTTTTGCGTTCCCGGAAATAAAATTGTTTCGAGGATAGTCCGGGCTAAACCCTACCAAGCCATTAATTCAAATATACCTCAATTCTGTTTTTAGTAAAATTGTAACGAGTTACAAGTTAAAGCTATTTCAAATGGGGCAACACTCACCAAAACCCATTGATGAACTTCAACAAAAGAGCACGTGCTCTGACCTCCACTCTGCAACGCTCTACACAACAAACTGAGTGGGGCTTTCGACCGACTGGCTGCTCGGGGCTCTATCCACGCCCGGCCGGAAACAAAGAATGAGGTTCCACATGGTCACGCCAGCGGCAGTTCCGGCGTCATGTTCGTCTAGAACAATCTACTTGTTGCTAGGACCTCCTTCTCTTGTCGTGTTTGTTCTTTCTACTTACCCCCCCTTCTTCCCTGGCCCCTTCTCGCTGTGATACAATTATGGGTATATATTGGGACGTTGGTTTTCAATGGTGACTCATTATACCGCCGACTGACCTAGGTGATTTTCCTCCCCCCGACCGGTACGGGAAGGGGTCCCCCAGGGCTCCTTCCTTTCACCGCTCCTGTATTCCCTGTTCGTGCGAGATATGCCCGTCTCGCACGGGACAGCGCTCTTCCAGTTCGCAGACGACACCGCTATCCTGGCGCAGTCCCCGGACGCTAAGGTGGTCTGGGCCAAACTGACCTTCGCGTTGCGGGGACTGTTGGCCTACCTTCGCGCTCGGTCCCTAGCCATCCAATCCCAAAAGACGCAGGCTATCATGTTCACACGTCGGGTAACGGGCCCCCTGCAGCCACTTCGCGTGGAGGGTACCACGGTCCAGTGGTCGCCGTCAGTCCGGTGGCTGGGGGTGACCCTGGATGCGAGATGCAGTTGGGACCCGCACCTGCGTTCGGCGGCGGGTAGGGCCAGGGGCGTCATGTTGAAGCTGGCTCCACTTTTGCGCCCGGCCAGTCCGTTGGAATACGGTCACAAGATCAGGCTTTTCCTGCTCTGTGTGATGTCCATCCTTCTCTATTCCGCTCCCGTTTTTTCCTATCTCCGTAGATACAGATACAACCATCTCCGTTCTGTATACCACCGGTTCCTTCGTCTGATCCTCGGGCTCCGCCCCGCGTCCCAAACCGCGTTCTCCTGACCATGTCAGGCCTCCCATCCCTGGACAGCCGTATCCGCGGGCTGGCGGTACGATTTTTCACCCGAGCGCAGGCCAGCTCCAACATGTACGTCAGGGGCATCGGCGATTACGACGCTCCTGGCCATCCCTACCGCCGAATCAGGGACGGCGTTGTGAACCCCCGGGTCGACGACGGCAGGTGACCTCGGAGTCGAATCTGGGGAGTCGTGACCCCCCCTTCTAGTCGTGTGAGACTGGGAGGGGAGGTCAGATAGCGGGCGATGCCGGCCAGTAGGCCGAGTTAGGGGAGATTGGGTGGGTAGATGGGGGCGCACGGTGACATGAGTGTAGTGAACCCATCAACCTAACAAACATGGCCGACCAGGTCTTATGTGCCGTGAGGGGGAGATCAACAAACCCCCCTCTATATGTGAAATGCGCCCTATTTGGGGATAAATAAACAGAAAAAACTTTTATTATTTCGATTTATTGTTGTTTTCAAAAACCCCAAGGGGTTGGGAAAGATTATTGTTTTCAAATTTGTGTTGTTTAATAATGTATATAAATAAATAACCCTTATGAAAGAAAGGCGAGGACGACGACAAGGTAGAGGCCGGGATATATTATTTAATATTCAAAACTCATTTTCGGCGTAATGGGGGGATTTCTTATCAAAATTATTGTCTGGGACTTAAACTCATTTGAACTTTAACTATGAAATGTTTCTCGCAGCTCATTGCGAATGCGGTCACCTTTCTGTCTCCTTATGCGAGGTTTAATTCATTTAGTCTGTGCTATTTCACTTTAATTATATATGTTTAATGTACATATATTAATTTAATGTCACGCTGAGGCAGACTTTGCGTCTCGGGCTTACCACCCGTCCTTTCTTGATACCATTTGCTTATGTGGGATTATCTGGTTAACCGTTCTAACTTAGAGCACAGGGCACTAGTAGGTTAGTTTTGGGACTTGGTCCAAAGTTAGATTCTTTGTATTATTACCGGTCTTATATTATGTTGATTTCCTTTGCTTTGAAGGCGCATATTTATTTAATTTCTTGTTATGATTACCTAAGTTGATACGTTTGTTGGAGTTATGAAGAAGTATAGTTTTGTGCACTTATTACACTAGTTAAAAGAAGTATAAACATTGTGCCTCTATCTAAAGGCTATGTAAATATTAACCTTATCATAATAAATGATCATGTTTATTGCGTTTTGCTTGAAGGCGCGTGTTAGGGTAGTTTCCCATATTTGTGCTAATGTTAATTAATGTAGAAACATTTGTTAGGATTAATAACGGAGTTATTGTGTTTTTCTCTAAATGCGCGGGGTATTCAAACTTTGAACCATATTGAGGTATATGGTTCAAAGTTTGAATACATCATTGAGGTATGATGACTGTTATTATTAGTGTTGTACTGGCAATCAGCTAATTACTATATATTTCTTTTTCTATTTTCGGGTATTGTAAACTTTATAAATTCCATTATCTATATGGAGTTATCTCTCCTTCTGGGAGAATAAGCGCTTCGCGCGATGTTATTGTATTTTTGTTCTAATTATGTATTTTCCTTTTGATTGTTCTAAATAAAATAAACAAACCTTGTTATTGTCAGGTAAACTTCTTAACTGATATCCCCGTCACGCTTCCTAATATTTTTACAAGAGGTTTACAAAATAGGCCATACTTATGTAATTATAACTGTATTTTTTGACAGAACACAACTCAATTCGCATAATAATGAACTCAGAAAAATATCACAGACCTAATATAAATATTTTCGAAAATAAAGCATTATTTGTAGCTGTGATTATTTCAATTTAACATTCTCGTCCATGGTTTTTGTCTATGTACCAGTTTTTAACTAAATTATTTAAATTATTCTCTAAACACAATTTTTAATTGTGATTGTACTAGTATAACCGATTGATTACCTCTAGCTCCTTGACAAGGTGCGGGCAATCAACCATGGATTGATCGTTCATACACAACTCCCTGGTGGCGTAGCCCGACACTACGTAAGCGTCATACCCTGAACCAATCAGGAAGGAGACTAGCAGAGTGCTATACTCAAAACAATAACCTTCTTGTATGGATAGTACAGCAGTGGGTGACATTAGACACTCAGGCTGAAAAAGAAAAAAAAGAAAAATGAAATATTTGCACATACAGTATAGGCAATATATTAATTGGTTTGAATTATTAAACCTTAATTAACAATTTTAATAATATTCATTAAAATTGTAGTAAGGAGATATAATATTGTTATAATCAAGGAAGAAACCAATATTATTCTAAGAAGTGACTTGATATTTAAGGAAACAAGCTTACGTCAAAAAATTGCGTATTAAATTGTTATGAAATACACATACAATCACAAACTATTGTAATTAAATTTACTATTGGAGGCTAAATTGTTCCTTAAGCCGCGTTGACACGGTCCAAGTCTACTTGGATCACAACTTGGACCAAGTGTTCTTGTACACGTGCACTTGGTCCAAGTTAGTTGCCACGGTCAGAAGCGGACTACACTTTAGGTCCACCACGTACGAGCCTAGGAGGGGGGGGGGGCGGCACATTTTGGATAGCATTGTTTTTATTTTAATATTTTGTTTTTAATAATTACGTTTATGGCATGTACATGCCTGATTTTCTTTCGTAGAAATCTTTTATCGAATATTAACTACCGCCGCCCCCTTCCCACACCTCTTTCCTCTGTAACATCCTAAAATATATGAAAAAAATTGGGTTGGGGGGTACATATTATAATTGTGCCTAGGGGCGCAAAAATTTTAAATCCGCCATTGGCCACGGTTAGTTACTTGGACAATCATGTAGACATCAGAAAGATGGCGGATTTTGTCTTGGAGGGTATCGGAACGCCCGCTGATATTCTCATACAAGCAATTGAAATCCACAAAAAAAAAGTTCAGAGAATATAAAAAAGAAAGTTTAGACCTGGAGTTGGATACTTGAGGCTCAAGAGCCTCCTAAAATTTATTTCGCGAAGTAGTGGTTGAAGATGACACTTTTATCTACGATTAACTACAGTGCAAGTTGCTAGGATCTATTAAACCAATAATTCAAGAACCTGAGTGCGTATAGCCTGAACAGTTATTAAGACGCAGTGCAAAAATAAAACTTGATACTAACACGAGAACTGCAATATCTGCTATTTGTAACAATCCAGAACACTCCGTTTTCCTCATTCAATTCCATGCACATTTCATTTTGCCTATCCGTCCATTTTATTATTTTTATAACATTTCTTTTACGGGTTTCACTCTCCGTTTTTTGAGACGGCGCCATTTTGAATCCCATCAAAGCTCGACTTGGATCCAAGTAAGTTGACCACTATACTACTCAACGTGGATATAACCTCCCCGTCCACGTGGGCTGGGATGATTTGTTGACACGATCCAAGTAGTGTCCAGGTGATGCGCGCGCAGCGTTCGAGTTTACTTTGTCCAAGTATACTTGGGTCGTGTCAACGAGGCTTTAGTCTTGGCTATTTAACCTTATTATATATTATAATTCAACATTATCATATTTACCTATTCAATAATTTGTACCTGTTAACTTTTGTTTTCAATTCGCTCATTTCTCGTAAAAATTTCAGATTTACTTATGCAATTGATTTAATAATTTTTGAATTTTAAACTGTTCATTGTCTTGTTAACATATATTTTCAAGTGTTATATGTATTAATCCCAATCAAATCTCAATTTTAGTTTATGCACTTTCTGTTCAACACTTACATACTTGTTCAAATAACTTTATTAGATTGAATTGTTTTATAAACCTACCTTCTTCTCATTTATTTATTAGTTTAACATATCATATGGCTAACTTTAATTAACATGTACTCAATTATGTTCTGACATTTTCTTATATTATCATCATTAAAGCATATGTAATACCAATTTAAGCATAGCTGTTTTAGTTCAAATCTTATTTTAAATGGCTTTTAGAAAATTAGACTTATCAAGATTCATTGTTCTATATTAGAACTAATAATTTGTTTTAAATTTATAATTCATTTTATAACTGTCGAGGTTTTAAAAACTTTTATTGTTTAGTTTTATGGTTCTCCCCTAAGCCCCTACAAAATGTAAACGCCCTTCTTATCCCCCTATATATATATATCCCATTTCAGAGCGATGTATTTGCTGGTTTGCATTACCAACTTACGTAGCCTATACAGCCTCGTAAATACATCGCAGGAACAAAGGACTTGTTTATTTTGTAAGGGAAGGATGTAAAAGTTAGACTTGTTTCTAACTTTTTTTCCTTTTTTTTATTATTTGTGAAAAGATGCTAAAATTGACTATTTTTGACACAGCCTAAAACTTGTAATAACGCAGCGTTCTGACGTTTTATAAAAGGAGTTCTAACTTTCAAATTCTTTAAGACCAATTTATTATAAAAATATTTATAATCCAAAGCTTAACTATCGAGTAATTTGTTATCTACTTAGAGGCTGTAACGCTAAAATCTCGCCCCTTGTTACTAAGGCTATCTCTGGACGGAACACTGAACTTTAGAGGGTTGGAGCCAATAGTTGGTTAGGCCACTCCAATCTGTTACCTCCACACACCTCCACACACAAGGCTGACCACAAGACATCCCCACACCAGTCAGTACTAAACTAAACAAATTCAAACCAATTTTCAATAAGCCAGAGATTAATTATTGTTTATAATTTATTTTACAAACCAAAGTTGACGTGAAACTGTGCTACCATTCGCTTATATAAAGTATGGGTGCTAAGTGAACGGTCACTCTTGTGTTAGATTGAACTGCTGCTAGCGGGGAAATTGGGATTTGAATCACAATCGTGTCAATTGAGGGTGGATTTTCCTTTTAAACATCCCACTCTCCCTCCACGCGAATGCGGGTAGACTACTTATAAAATAATTCCTTTCTCATCCCTACCCCATTAGAGTAACAACTATTCTCTATGCGTATAACCTGAACAGGTAGTAAGACGCGGTGATAATTATTATTATTAGCACCGCGTCTTACTACCCGTTCGGGTTATACGCACTTACGCTAATGTGTAATGGTAGGGTGATTGTGAGATGAAATGAAGGACCTACAGTTTAACGTGGAATCCGAACCACGGTGACGCGGTGATAAGAAAAAAATATAGAATAAATGAGGGATTTAACTAACCATACTTAGAAATATTAGACCTAGTAAATCCCTAATGCTGCTTGGGCCCAGGTACATAAAGGGAGCGATTAGTTCTAATAATCGGTCATACTTTGCGTGTACAAACCTTACCAATTTAGTAGTTTTCACACAATATGTTATAAATTTTATTTTGGTAAGAATCTGAGTGTGCCGTGTATCTGTTATTAGAAATAACTAGCTTGTGCACCCATTCTTCGCACGGGGGATTTTTAAGAAGATTTATTTTTAATTATAATATAAAATTAACCAAAGGTAAAAGTATCCAAAAGCTTATATAATTTTAAATATTAATCATATATTGGTTTAAATGATGTGACTAAACGCGAAAAATAGGCAGACTGACTAAAACCTTATGTCAAAATAGGGATTTACTGTGATGCAAAAATCTTTGCATAAAAGCGATCGTAATAGGAGTATAAAGGTGCAAGATATATTATTACTAAACAAAATTGGTTAAAAGAACATCAAAGTTTAAAAAAAATCCCAAATGAAATAATGGCCTTTTATATTGGTCCCTGTAATTACCGGTCATATTTCGATATTCTAATACACCAAGCAGTTTTTTTTCCCTACAAGCTTGGTAATTTAAATCCCCCAACTCCCAGTCCTAACCCAAATATCTGACCCTTGTGTTGAAATTTAAAAATTTCAAACGCTTCTGGTTATTTGGTGTTGTCCCTATACCTTTAAGTAGATATTTCAATTTCATACCATAAGGGAAATGTTATATTATATTAGCTTTTAAATTTTCCGATCTTTCATTTTTAAATTTAGTTTGTTTCCATAATGTTTGAGGTTTAGCTTATAACAGGCTGACAAATTTAAATCTTTAACCACAATGAGAGGTAGTTTTTAATATAGATTTTGGAAATCCCTTCCACACATTTAAAAACCACGAATTAGAAAATTTAAATATTTACTATCTATTTGGGTATTTCCACTACATTTCTGACAATTCTTTATCATCGCAACTAAAAGCTTTGTTTTCTGTTTACACCCCCCTTCCTATTTCCCAGAGCTCCATTTTAAAATCTAAAACTATCAGATTTTTTTGATACGGTACAGTTATCTTTCTGCTGAATGTTGTTATATATACCACATTGGTAAGTAGGTGTTTGAATTAGTTTTGAAATTGTGGAATACACCCTCCCCCATTTCGCTGACTCCGACTTTGAAATCTAAGTTTTTAGAACTTATTTGAATATCTACATGTTTGTCAAATTTTATTGTTCTACCTCACTTAAAGTGATTTGTATATGTATAGCCCCCGTACCCTAATTTCCCGGAGAAATATTTTTAGATTTCCCGTATATAAACTACTAGCCCCCTTTCCCGTAAAAATATTGTAAAGAATCCTGTAAAACAAACCTTCAAATCATCCATCATGTCAATATAAAAACCAAACTTTTTTACTTTTTTTTTTTTTTTGAAAGTATAGTCCTACCATCACTGTATAGCCCCCTCCCTATTTTTATCCTCCCTCCTATTTTCATTTCATTCATCTTTCCTCCCCCCCTCTCCCCTTCACCAACCCCACTTTTCCTTCAACAACTTTTTTTTTCAACGACTATATAATATACTATCGACATTTTTATGATGAATAAATTAAATTTTCAAAATAAAATATAGCCTATGATAATGTATCTTTATATTGGTGAAAGAACGTTTTAAATCTGTCCAGTAGTTTTTGAGTTTAGGTCTATCCATTATAAACAATAAAACATAAATTCAAATCTATCCTCTTTATAATATTAGTATAGAAGTATAAATTCTGGCATGGGGTAAAAAAGAACAAAAAATATAAAAATTGAAACAGGTATAGCTTATCAATTTGTTTTTAAAATATGGTTAAGGAGAGTAAATGAAACGGGTAAAAGGTGTAAACTGTTTAAAAGGGTAAAAGTGCAAACAGGGCAATAAACCAAAAAAGGAAAAAGGAAAAAGGAGAAAAGAGGATTTTATTTTAGAGTAGAAATATTAAAATTTGTAAAAAGTACAAAAGGGACAAAAAGAGTAAAACGTAAATTTAATCAACAATATAAGAATTGTATACCCCTTTTATCCCATTTACCTTTTTCCTTCCGTTTACGTTTTTTGCACTAAATGTGATTTTTGCCCTTTTAGTCCTTTCTAACATTTTTACACTTTTTGCCATATTGGCACATTTACCCCTTTTGTTCTTTTTCCTTATTTAACTTTTTTTTGCCTTTCGAGACATTTTTCCTTATTTCTATTCTTGCCCTTTTGATCCTTTTCGCCTTTCGGTACTTTTGCCCTTTTATTGCTTTTACCACTCTTGTCCTATATACCTTTTTTTTAAACAATTTTTGCCTTTTATAACCTTTTTGAGCGATTGCCCTTTTTTCCTTATTGCCTCTTTTTAAGTCTTTAGCTTTTATATCCTATTTTATATTATTTACTTTTTACCTTTGTTGCTCTTTTGGCACTTTTACCGTTTATATCCCTTTTACCACTTTTACCGTTTTTGCCGTATCTACCTTTTAAAAATGGTTTGTATTGTTGAAGTTATTTTTACCCTTATAGCCCTTTTAATTCTTTTATTCCTTTTTACCTACCCCTTTTGATTAGATTAACTTTTTACCATTTTGCACTTATTACACCTTTTTACATAAAGATGTCAGTTTTTCAATCATTAAATAAACATCCAAATTGTTAAATATATCGAAGCATCAACTTATCCAGGTGGTCCTGAATAATTGTAATTTATTCTTGGCCTGAACCAGTTTACAAAAAATTCATTCACAATCGGCCCTTGTGACAGGAGTCACGCTAAATTATTTGGTAACCTTGATAAATTGTAAGAATCCATCTTCCACACAAATGATCTGAAACCAGTCCAAACTGTGAAAGGTTGTTAGAGAGTGTACTAAATACGTATGTTTTTTAAGCCCTTTTTAATACTTCTAATTCCTTAAAACAAATAATAAAACTTGATAAAACTGAAATCAGCTATGTCAATGCAAATTTAAACATATCATCTTCGGTTGTAACTTTTTTTTTTAATCGTTCGATAGTACCTTGATAAGGAATTGACACATTTACACGAATTTCATTTTACTTTATTTCTGAAAAGTATTTGTTTTCCTAGCTGTCGTCTTAGCATCAAAATACTGATCTTTGTATAACTGATAGAATTTTTAATTAATTTCCTCAACTGTCTTTAAAGTTTTTCTGTAAGTCCCATCGAAGAAAGTATTATCAAACGCTGTACTCTATAAATGTTCATAGCAGTCTAGAGATTCAATTGAGAATGTTAAAATTCTTTGATGATCCTGAGCAGTGGCGACGGAACCTTATTTGTGTAGGGGTGGGACCAGGCAAAAAAAAGGTGTGTGTGTGTGTGTGTGGTGGGGGGGGGGGGAGGGGTTGACTTGACTTCCCACTCTTCCCCTATACATGTTTGAAAATTGGATGTCCCTAAAAGCTATTTGGAGTGATCCTAATCACAATTTTTGAATATGGAATTGTTTTTGTAAGTATTTTTCTCCATTTTTTTTTTGAAATTTGAATGCTTTTATAGGTTATTTGGAGTGGCCCTCCTTCAGCAAATTTTTGAAAATTATATGCCTTTAGAAGCTATTTTGAGTAATTCTCATATTGAATTTAAAAAAAAAATCTGATTCCTTTAAAATATATTAAGTTGTCCTCCACTGGAAATATTTGAAATTTGGATGCCCCTTGAAACTATTTAGAGTGATCTTGACCTTATGTTTTTTCGATAACTAAATGCATCAATAAGATTTTAAAGTGGTTTTCTCCAGCAGTTTTTAAAAAATATTCTATATATTTTGATGCTATTTGGAATTATACTCACTTTGACCATTTTTTTTTTTAATTTGATACTTTTAGAAGCTATTTGTATTTGTTATTGCCTGATTTTTTTTAAAAATTAATTGAATCTATAATCTTTTTGCACCCATCCCAGAAAACTTTTCAAATTTGATACCTTTAGAAACTATTTAGAGTGGTCCTTTATCTGGCACATAAAAAAAAAATTGAAAATCCTTAGAAGCTATTTGTAGTTTGATGCAAGTTTTTCAGCTTCAATTTCGAGAATATCAGAAGGTGTGAAATATATCTAATTTACTCCGGAAGAGGCAATAACATTCCCTACCCCACTCCCCGCTTTCGCTATTACTAATTTGTAGTGGTCCTTACCTACATTTTCAAAAATTATATTCTTTTAAAAGCTCTTTAGAGTAGTCCTCTCTCCATTTTTTTAAAAAAATTTGATTCTCCTAGAAGCAATTTGAAGTATTTCTCTTTTCGGAAATTTTTAAAATGTTGATGCCTGTAGAGTCTAGAAGCCAATTCAAAAAGCCCTCACCCAGAGTTGTTGTTTTTTTAATTTTAGATTTCCTAAAAGCTATTTGAAGGGGTCTACCCCCTGAAATCTTTTTAAATTTGGTTGTTTCTAGATGTTATTTAGATTGCCTCTCGCCTGAATTTTTCTCGAAAATGATATACTTTTAAAATCTATTTGAAGTGGTCTTCACTCGGCATTATTTTGAAAATCTGATCTGCTTAGAAGCTTTTTGAAATGGCCCTCTTCTGGATTTTTTGAGTAGATGCCTCCAGCTGATGTTTGAAGTAATCTTCTATTGGCCAATTTTTAAAAATTAAAGGCTTTCAAAAACTATTAGTAGTGCTTATCGCAAGGAAATTCTTCAAAATTACAACAATCTAAAACTTATCTGGAGTGGTCCTTGCCTGAATTAATTAATTTATTTAAATGACCTTAGAATCTATTTAAGAGTGCTCCTAGACTGGTTTTTTTACTTACAGTTACACAATTCTAGAAGCTATTTGGAGTGGTCTTCCCCAGTTAGTTTTTGAAAATTTAATGCAGCTAGAAATAATTTGGAGTTATATTTAAGACAATATTTTAGCTTAATATTCAATACTGTCGGGGTGTTTGAAATTTATCTAGGAAAGAGTAAATTCTTTCCATGGAGCTAATTCCTCCCAGGGCCAGTGCTCCCCTTGCCCCTCGGTTCCACCGCCACTGACCTTGAGTATTTTCATAAGAATATATTTCCAATTAGCTTTTATTTATGGAAGCTATTTAGAGTAGTCCACTCCCGGATTATTTTTTAAATTCCATATCTTTATATTTTATTAGGAGTGATCAACTCAGAAGCCTCTAGAAGTTATTTAGAGCTATTTTAAAATTGTAATAAGAATGATAAGCATCTTTCTCACACTAAGTGATTATTTATTACATTTGTATGTGTGTGTGTGTGTGTGTGTGCGCGCGCGCGCGCGCTTGCCTCATTGAATACAATATTTGAAGTAACACTGTGGACACGCCTATGGAAAAAAACAGAAGTTTTAAAATGTGGCTAACTCAGGAAAAGGAGAAAGGAATCCCAATAAATGGCCCCCTGAGCAGATTATCCGGAATTTAGGAGTATCAGAGTTTTAATCTATTTGGTTGAAGTCATTCAAAGTGTATTTAGGTTTGATCTATGATGTTTATGTTAGTTAGAGAAGATTATGTTTAGATAAGTTCACTAACACAAAATAAATGAATTGAAAGAATATTTTTCTATGAATAAAATATATTTAAATAAAAGCTAATCACCGAATTCCTTTGAAAATTATTAAAAACAGATGTTTATTTTATTTTAATATCTAGTGAAGGGCCAAGCGTTTTGTTTAATTTCTTCCAAAAAAATGTTATTGATAAAGTATTTTCTTATTATTTTGTTCCTCAAACTTTAGTACAATTTTTATTCATACAGTATTAATATTGGACACACTCTAGTAAAAGGTACTTAATATATTTTAATATATATGGCCAACTATTTATATTAAAATTTAATATTTTATGATCCCTAAAGACAATAAAACATTATATACAGTAGTTATGTTGACAATTTAAACCTAATAACATACAAATGTATATGCTATTGTAAATGTGGTGAATGAACGAACCTAAAATTATTTATATTTAAAAAATATATAGATATTATTATTAATTATGTAAAACAAATCTAATATACACACGTTGTGTGTTTATTAAATTCCCATATATCTATTTTGAACTAAATATTTAAGGCCATTTTAGAAAAAAGTAAAATTTTAAAAATTTGTCATAAGTAAACCAGCTTTAAATAAATTTATTTAAAAAAATCACCATACATTATTATCTATAGTATAAAACAGACCAATTAAAAAAATCAGTATAATCATTTTGAAAATTAAATTCTCATCAAACTAAGTCCTATCTTAAAATGTTTACTTTTTTTTAAGAAAATCAATCAAATTGAATTAGTTATCACGCAAAAAAAACTAATTTGATTCTCATTTTGAACCAAATCATGTGCCATTTTTAAAAGATTGCAGTGTTATTTGTCGTTACAAACAAATCCAATATCCTTTTTAAACACAATCGTTGTATCCTATTTTTGAAATATATCAATATTTAAAAAATTATTAATCTGTAAACCATCCATAACCGCCGCCATGGAGACGGTTGCCAAGGAGACGGTTGCCAAGGAGACGGTTACCATGGAGACGGTTACAATGACGACGGTTGTCATGGCGTTGGTTGCCATTGTCTCAGAAACTGTTGGTTTTATAAAAAAATTATTTAAAAGTTTTTTATTTTTAATAATACTGCAATTTTGCAATGATAAGTTATTTATTATCTCAAATAGTTGGGGATATACGCAAATTTCAGCTTCTGTAAAATACCCTAAAAGTAATTTTCATGATAAAATGAAAATATTATTATTATTATTATTATTATTATTATTTAGTAGTAGTAGTAGTAGTAGTAAGAGGGTGACTATATCCAGTTTTACGTCACTGTTATTAAAATAATATTGACTGCGTCTGTAAGTGACGCCAGGCTTTAGTGACGTCAGTGAGTGAGTTCAGCCTGTGTGTGTGTGTATGGTGACGTTCCGCATATGGACGTCACATTAGATTTGGGTCGCTAATTATTCAAAATATGGTGACGTTTTATTGGGTCAGCCCTGCCATGTTTTAGTGAGTAAGGTCAGCCCTGCCATGTGACGTCAGCCTGTTGTTCTGGACGTGTAGGTAGGTATGCTAGAGATATAGTATTGTGACGTCATCCTGATTGATGTATTGACTGTTGGTCAGCCTGTGACTATGACGTTTCAAATAGTGTGGTCGCTTCTGACGTCAGCCAGTGGTCCTGATCAGCCTTGCCATGTGACGTTTTATTGGAATTCAGTGAGTGAGGTCAGCCTTGGTCAGCCTTGCCGTGTGACGTCAGCCCGCATTTGGATGTCACAGCACTTGACCGAGATTCGAACCTCGATCTCCACGCCCCCCGAGCTCAACACGACTAGCGCGTTAGCCAACTACGCCCCGAGGAGGGTAGTAAGAAATATAAATGTGCGTATTACCACTCGAGTTTAGGATATCAATTTACTATCACAAATAGATTGGGATAACTTAGAAGGAACGCTTCAATGATGTATGGCTTCAATGCCGCTCTGAGCCAGCAACTGTAATAATAACGTATGAGACTATGGTGTAATTAAAATATGTGTATGGTAGTCTGTGACGTAAGAAATTGACGTCAGTAGTAATGGGTGTGTGACGTCACCGTCACATTGACAGCTCACTATAGAATTTTATAGTAGGTTCGCTTAAATAAGGCGGCTTTATCTGTGCAAAGAAGATAAGGGAGGACACATTATAGTTGCTGTTTTTATTGTATGTTCGTTAAAATAAGACGGCTTTGTGATTGAAATAAGCTCGCTATAGAATTTTATAGTATGTCCGCTTAGATAAGGCGGCTTTATCTGTGCAAATAAGATAAGGGACGACCCATTATAGTAGCTGTTTATATTGTATTCTCGCTAAAATAAGACAATTTTGTCTCTGAAATAAAATATTTAAAATAGTAGGTTCGCTTAAATAAGGCGGCTTTATCTGTGCAAAGAAGATAAGGGAGGACACATTATAGTTGCTGTTTATATTGTATTCTCGCTAAAATAAGACAATTTTGTGTCTGAAATAAAATAGTATTTTTATAGTATGTTCGCTTAAATAAGGTGGCTTTATCTGTTCAAAGAAGATAAGGGACGACCCATTATAGTTGCTGTTTATATGTATTCTCGCTAAAATAAGACAATTTTGTCTCTGAAATAAAATATTTAATAATAGTAGGTTCGCTTAAATAAGGCGGCTTTATCTGTTCAAAGAAGATAAGGAAGGACACATTATAGTTGCTGTTTATATTGTATTCCTCGCTAAAATAAGACAATTTTGTGTCTGAAATAAAATAGTATTTTTATAGTATGTTCGCTTAAATAAGGTGGCTTTATCTGTTCAAAGAAGATAAGCGAGGACACATTATAGTTGCTGTTTATATTGTATTCTCGCTAAAATAAGACAATTTTGTTTTTGAAATAAAATAGTATTTAAATAGGAGGTTCGCTGAAATAAAGCGTCTTTGTTTATGCAATTCGAGATAACACACTATAATTTTTTATAGTATGTTCACTGAAATAATGTATTTGGCACCCCCCTCTTATATTACATAGTGTTTATTTCCAAACGTTGTCTCAATTATGTAGCACCGCGTCTTGCTACTCGTTCGGGTTATACGCTTTAAGTATTAATTACGCTGATGGATTAGGAATTAGGAAGGTTGAATTAGATGAAGTGAAGCCATATTTGCGTGGAAAACCATTCAGGAAAAACCACCCCCACTTCACTTGACCGAGATTCGAACCTCGATCTCCACGTCCCCCGAGCTCAACACGACTAGCGCGTTAGCCAACTACGCCCCCCGAGGAGGGTAGTAAGAAATATAAATGTGCGTATTACCACTCGAGTTCAGGATATCAATTTATTATCACAAATAGATTGGGATAACTTAGAAGAAATGTACCAAAATTACTTAGAGGAAATGTGAGACTCTATTTTTGTTTTGTTTTGTAAAAGCCCCTTTAGTACACTCAAACGGAAATCAAAACTGTACTTCCCCATCGATATAAAAATCAGTTGGACAACCGCCTTTGTGTGGTGACTCAGAGTTTATCCAATCAGCCGTCTCGATACATCTACCTTAATACACGATAATATAAGGCAGTAATATTCAATATGGAGTTCGCAAAGATATATTTAGGGGCACGTAAAAATATATATACAGGGTGATAAGTCAAAATTTGAGGGCTAGTGTTGGAGAACAATATTGAAGCAAAATGAGATACGGAATGGGGGCCCGGAAATGTTTCAGTCAAAAGTTTTAGGTGAAAAAAAAAGCTTATTATTTAATATATTATTTTGGATGTAGCTTATTTAATTTATTTTACATGTAGAGTATAGAATAGTTTTATATTGCATTATGAACCAAAAACTTTGGGGTACAAATTTGAAGAAAAATTATATCTGGGGCTAGGCTAGCAAAAAAAAATAACATTAGTCAACCTCATTTGGTATTGGAAATAAAGTGCTCACATCAGGGCCCCGGATTCAAACCCTGCCGAAGTCAACTGATTTTTCTTGAGAGATAAAAATCAGTAGCACAACTTCCTTCGGATGGGGAAGTAAAAACGTATGTCACATGTTGATTGTGTACATGTAAAATAACGCTGGAAGGTATGTTAGAATACCTTTTCCGGTAAAAAATTGGGAAGGCCCCTTCGCGCTGGCTCATAGAAATTCTCGTGCTCTGATTGAATCAGAAAATGCACGTTAAATACCTAAAATAAGCCCATTCGTAAAATGGAATCAGTTGAAGACACGAGTTTAAAACGTCCCCCTTCAGTCATTTAAACGTCGACATATTGAGCGTCAATCTAGACATATTTTCAAAGTAGATCTTATTTTGACAGAGTGAACAAGAGAGGGAGCGCGTGGTGAATTGTAAAATGCGGTGAAAAACATTTTAATCGCTTTTAGGTGATATATCAATTTACCTCAAATAAGCCCATTTAAAAAAAATATCCATTGATTTAATGTAATATCGTGTGCATGTAAAATAACGGTGGAAGGTATGTTAGAATACCTTTCCCGCTAAAAAATAGGAAGGTCCTTTCGCGCTGGCTCATAGAAATTCTCGTGCTCTGATTGAAATCAGAAAATGAACGTTAAATACCTCAAATAAGCGTATTTTATAAAATATCCATTGATTTAATGTAATCCACCCCCAATACGTCGACTGTAGTATATTCTTACGTACAGTCTAATATGTTTATCGAAAGACCGCATTGTATAAAGTCAGTAGGTCATTAATGTATCTTTCTGTCACTCTCTTTGGTTCTATCGCTCTTACACAAGGCGGCCTTGCAAACAACATTGCGGCACAAGGCACCGATCACCTTGAACCAATGCCAAACCAAGGTGCGCAGTCCAAACTTCACAGGAAGGACCTGACAGCTAGAGAACTTACTAGATCTACTCTCACTTATGGATATGTCAAACCATGTGACCTGCAGACGTTACCTTTGATAGATATTATCAAATACCTATAAAATAACACCGATAGTTTTAGTAAAATGTTACCAATGTTGGTCACAATTAGTATTTTTCGAAAAAAGGTCCTTCTTTTGAAAACTGAACTGTAGTCATATCTTTGGCTAGCTCGACCTTGAGCCTTAGAAACAATCTCATCAAGAATACGATCTCTTTTTAATTTATAGTGTATTTAACTTGCACTTTTATGAAAACATGCTGAAACTTACAAACTAACTTAACCTAGGACAGCACGTCTAAAACTACACACCCATCCCTAGCTCATAGATATTTACTGATTGGATAGTAAGACTTACAAAGAAGCTTAATCTAGGACAATACTTCTAATACTACACACCCAGCCTTACCTCCTGGATATTTACTAATTGTATAGCAGGACTTACAAACAAACTTAACCTAGGGCAGTAGTCTAATACTACACACTCAGCACTAGCTCCTAGATATTTACTAATTGGAAACAGGACCGACAATTTTTCGTCTTCCTTAGAAGCACCCGGACCACTTACCCTTGGTCACAAAACCAAAAAGTATTAACTACGTGTTTAACAGAAGATACATCTACTGAACGGTAGCCGCATGATCTGGGGTTCATATCAACCATAGGCTGAACTGCTGATGAGGGGGGGATAAGGGTTTTGAACCCCGGTGCTGTGTCTTGGGAACTTTTTTTTTAATCATTCGACATTCTCCCCCCAACCAAATGAGGTACACTTTTCCCTAAACTTTATCTAACACATCCATAACCAATTAATTAATTATGTATAAGGGGGTATAAACGAAAGGGGAAATAGGTGACCTGGGGACATTTTTTTTTTGTTATTAAAAATGATTTAAAAAAAGGGGGGGAAAAGGGGGGGTTTGGGGGGGTTTTTAAAATTGGGGGGTTTTTGGGGGAAATTTTTTTGGTCCCCCCCAAAAAAGGGTTTAATTTTTTTAAAAAACGTTACCCAATTTCTTATATTTTTGGTTTAAATTTGGGGGATGGGGGAAATTTTTTTTAATTTAAATTTTTACCCCTTTTCCCCTTTTTTTAACCTATGATACACATTTTAAATAAATTTTATTTTTCAATTTTCTGATTTCAACCCAATGGGGGTGCAAATAAAATTTTAAATTTAGAAAATTTTTTGGGCAAGAAAAAAAAAAAACCTGCTTATCCCCGGGGTTTAATTTCCTGTTTTTTCATTTTTGGGTTTTTTATTTTTTTATCCCGAAAATTTTTACTAACCATTTGGATTATCCCCCAAAAAAGAAACTAACAAAACGCTAGGGGGTTGGGAAGGGGGAAAAATGTTAAAATTTAGAGGAAGGGGCCCCAAGCTTTTTGCGAGGAAGGAAAAGGGAAAAACCATTTAAAACAAAAAAACTCCATTTTTTCCCCCTAACAAAAATTTGAACCATATACATCTTCTCATTTAAAAAGTCATAAAAATTTTATTTTTTTTTCAAAAATTTTTAAAATTTAAAATCTCCATTTTTGTAAAACGTAATAAAATTTATACAAAAACTAACCCCTTTTTTCTAAACATTCACAAATTTTACAAAAAAATTTAATAAAAAAAAAACCTTTTTTTGAGTGAAAAATTTTTACAAAAAAATTAAATTTTTGATCCCAAACCCCCAAAGATTTTAAAAAGCTTTGAGTTTTTTTAAAAAAATTTAAAAATTTTAAAAAATGAAACCCTAAAAAAATTAAAAAAAAAATTTAAAAAATTTTAAAATTAAAAATTTTCTTTGAATGAGGAAAAATTTTTTGGTAAAAAAAAATTTAAAAAAATTTTTTTTTAAAGGGGAGATTCTTTTTAAAAAAATATAAAAATTTTTTCAGTTTTTTAATTCCTTTTTTAAAATTTTGAAAACCACAAACCAAATGGATTTCCAACCCTTTTGAATCAAAAATTTTGGAGATAAAAATGTTTTTAAAAAAATTTTTCAAATTTTTAAAGAACAAAATTTAATTTAAAACCAATTTGTTTTTTTTTTTTCCCGGGCCCCAAAAAACAGTTTTTTTTTCCCTCCACCCGATTGAAAAAAAGAAAAATTTTTAAACAAAACCCCTTTTTAATTTTAGGGGGTTGATCTAAAATGGGGATCGATTGTTTTCGTTTTGTTTTGCCCCCCTCAGAATCATAAGATAAAAAATTAAATTTCTAGAAAATTTTAAAACAACTTAAGCCCTGTGCATATTTTTTTAATTTTTTTTATTTTTAAATTTTTTAAAAATGTTGTTTGGTATTTTTTTAAAATCTACTGTATTTTTATTTTGTTTCCGTATACCGTGTTATTTATGCCCCAAAATGGCCCAAAATTTTTTTTTTTAGGCCCCCCCAAAAATATTAAAACATATTAAAATGGAAAAAAATAGAAGGAAAAAACCCCTTTTTCCAAAAAACATAAAAGATTTTTAATTTTTTTTCCTTTCCTTCCCCCCCTTCCATTTTCCGTTTCCCCGTATGACGTAAACACTTCAACGAAAAAATTTGGGGAAAAAATTAAAATTTTTCCAAAAAAACGTTTTTTTCAGATAAAGGGGTGAATATTTTTTTTTTTGTTAGGGCGCCTTTTAAAAAGAAAAAATGTGATTTTAAAAAATCAAAAAAAATTTTTCAAATTTTTTAAAAAGGTTTTTTCAACCCCAAAAATTTTTTTTTTTTTCAAACCCAACATAAAACTTTTTTAAAAAAAAAAGTAAAAAAAAAAAAAAATTTTTAAAAACCCGAGTTTTTACCCTAACCCCATACTTTCATAAAAAAATCAGACCCTTTTAATAATAAGCATGTTTTTTTGAAAAGTTTTTTCCCAATTTTATTTTTTTTAAAAAAAAATTTTTTTAAATTTTGGGAAAACCCCGTCCCTTTTTTCTGCCCCCTTTGGGGGGGTTTTAAACCTTTTTTTGGTAAACCCAATTACACAATGGAATTTTTAAAATTTGGGAAAGGGTTTTTAATTTTGAGGAAGTGAAAAACCCGCATTTTTCGTGGGGGGAGAGTGGGGCAACCATTTTGGAAAAAACCCCCCCAGTTCAAAACCCAGTGAGAACCCAACCTCGATTTTCCCCCTTCCCCCCCAGTCCCCCCGGAAAATGGGGGGTTTTTTTTTTTTCCCCCCCCCCCCAAAATGGGGGTTTACTTTTCCCCCAAAAATTTAAATTCCCCCCAATTTTTAGGGGTTTGAAAAGGGTTGGGGGTAAACCCGGGGGGCCTTTTAAAAAAACAAACCCAAAAAGCATTTTTTTTTTTTTTGGGTTAAAAGGGAAAAAAAGGAAAAAAAAGGGAAAAAAAAGGTTTTTAAAATTTTTTTTTTGTTTTTTTGCCTTTTTTGGGGGTTGGGGAAAAAAAGTTTGGTTTTCCTATCCCTAAAAAAAAAAACCTTTCAAAAGGGAAAAAAAAGTAAAAATATGTATAATATTATTGGGGGGCCCCCAAAAAAAAATATAGGCCCATTTATAAAATAAAAACCGGTTAAAAACGGGAAAAAAAATAATACAGTAGATTTTTTTAAAAAATACAACAACATTTTAAATTGAAGTAAAAAAAAAAGATAGGGGAAAAGTCCCCTTTAAGGTTTTTTTTTTAAGTTTTTTTTTAGAATAAAATTTTTAATTTTATGAAATTTTTAAAGGGGCAATCCCAAACCCAACAATCGATCCTTAAGGATTTTATCCCCAAAACTAAAATTTTAATTGGTAACCCAAAATTTTCATTTTATCATCGATGGAGAAAAAAAAAACTGTTTGGCCCGGGAAAAAAAAAAAAAACAAATGTTTCCAAATTTAATTTTTTTCTTTAAAAATTTTTTATTTTTTTTTTAAAAAATTTATCTCCTTTTAAAAGATTTTTAAAAAATTTTTACCCCCCCCATTTTTTGGTTTTTTTGGTGCAATTTTTTAAATGGAATAAAATTTTGAAAAAAAAAAAATTTTTTTTGTACAAGAATCTCCCCCCTTTTTTTAAAATTTCCCAATTTTTTTTTTTTAAACCCCAAAAATTTTCCCTCATTCAAAGAAAATTTTTTAAAAACATATTTTTTTAAAATTTAAATTTTTTTTTTGTAGTTACATTTTTAAATTTTTTAAATTTTTTTTTAAAAGGGTCCCAATTTCTTTTTTTTAAATCTTTTGGGGTTTGTTTTCAACAAAAATTTTTAATTTTTTTTGGGAATTTTCCCCACTCAAAATGGGGATGTTTTTTTTAACATTTTTTTTGTAACTTTTTTGGGAAATTTTTGAAAAAAAGGCCCCTTTGTTTTTTTATAAGGTTTTTTTACGTTTTTTTAAAAAAAGTTTGGGGAATTTTTAATTTTTTTAATTTTTTGAACTAAATAAAATGACTCCCCAAATGAGAAGAAAGTAAAAATGGGTTTTTTAAATCTTTGTTAGGTTTAACTGGGGGGTGGGTTTTTTTTTTAAAAAAGGGTTTTTTTCCCCCTCCTTTCCCCCGCAAATGCCTTGGGTTTTTACTTCCCCCTAAAATTCCCCCATTTTCCCCCTTTCCCAAAAACCCAAAAGCGAAATTTTTTTTAAATTTTAAAACGGGATAACCAAATGGTTAGTAAATGCCCGGCCCAAAAAATTTAAAAAAACCAATTTTAATTTAAACTCAAAACCCCTTTAAACCCCGTGAAAGAGCAGGGTTTTTTTTTTTTTTCCCCCCCTTTTCCCAAAATAAAATCTTTTTAATATTTTTTTTGGGGAAATCCATGATTTTAAAACAGAAGTTTTTATATAATGTTTTTAAAATGTGTTTTCATAGGTTTTAAAAAGGGAAAAGATAAATTAAAATTTTAAAAAATACCCTATCACCTTTCCCCCCCAAAGTAAAAAGGGAATCCCAAAAGTTTGAAAAAATTTCACTTTTTCGGGGGCCAAACCCAAAAAAATATTGGCAAAATTTTTTAACCTAAGTTTTTTTTTAAATCACACTTTTTTCCCTTTTTTTTTAAAAAATCTTTTTTTTAATTAAACCCAAAAACTAAAAAAAGCCCCCAAACCCCCAGTCAGGGTCCATTTTTTTATTTTTTTTTTTAAATTTAAAAAAAAATTCCCCCGATTTTTAAAAAAATTCTTTACCCTTTTAAAACAGAAAAAAAATTTTTTTCACTAAAAAAATTTTTTGGCTGGGAAAATTGCCCCCTTGGGGTGTTTTAAAAAACAATTTTTTTGATCAGATTTTTTTTTTACAAATAGAAAAGGGAAAATAAATTACAAAGAAAAAATTTTAAATTTACGGGGGGGTATAAAAAATAGCCCCATTTTTTTTAACTTTAAAAAAAAACACGGGTATACGGAAACAAAAAAATTTTAAAAAGAAAGATTTTAAAAAAAATAAAAACTTTTCAAACTGAGAAAAAAATTAAAGTTTAAAAGTGGGTTTTCCGAACCCCCCGGGGGAGGCCTGGCTTTTCCCCAAACCTTCACGAGATGGGGAATTAATACGCGCCCCTTGTCAGAGGTAAAAGGAAAGGGTTTTTTTTTCCAATAATAAACCCGTCCCAAACCCCAAGGTTTTTAAAACCCCCGGGACCCCTACACAAAAAAAACCCGGGACCCCCTTTAGACCCCCCAAGGTTTCACCTTTTTTCCAAAAATTTCTTTTTATAAACCCTAAAAACACTAATTAATCAAATTTGGTTTTTGGAGTTGTTAATGAATTTTTTTAGGGAAAAAGGGGGAACCTGAAAATTTGGTTGGAGGGGGGAATTTTCCGAATCGTTTTTAAAAAAAAATTTCCCTAATTTAAACAAAAAACCGGGGGTTTTCAAACCCCCTTTAATCCCCCCCGGGTCATCACATTTTTTCGGGCCCTTTTTTTTTTTGAAAAGGCCACCCCCCAAAAATAAATTCCCCGGCCCCAAAACCCCTTTCAGTAGAGGGTTATCTTCTTTTAAAACACTTTATTTTAATATTTTTTTGGTTTTTTATGTGACCAAGGGAAAATTTGGTCCGGGGGGGGTTCAAAGGGAAAAAGACAAAAAAAATTTGTCGGCCCCTTTTTTACCCAAAAAATTTTATAAATATTTTGGAGCTAGGGGCTGAGTGTGAGAAATTAAAAAAAACTGCCCTGGGGGTTTTAAGTTTTTTTTGAAAAAGCCCCTGCTATAAAATTTTTAATTTAAATACCCAGGAGGTAACCCCTGGGGGGGTGTATTTAGAAAAAATTGGGTCCTGGGTTTTTAAAAAACCCTTTTTTGTAAGTTTTACTACCCCAATCAGTAAAAAACCCCTAAAAGCTGGGGAAAATGGGTTTTTTTTTTTTTAGACTGCTTTTTTCCCAGGTTAAGTTTTGTTTTTTTAATTTTCAGAAAAATTTTTTTTTTCCCCAAAAAAAATTTTGCAAGTTAAAAAAAATAAAAATTTAAAAAAGGGGAAACTTTTTTTCCCCTTGATGAGTTTGTTTTTAAAAAGGCTAAAAGGTCGGGGCTACCAAAATATGACTACTTTTCATTTTTTTTAAAAAGGGGGGCCTTTTTTTTCGAAAAATACAAATTGGCCCCAACATTGGAACCCATTTTACTTAAAACAAATCGGGGTTTTTTTTATATATTGAAAATATCTATAAAAGGGGTAACTTTCCCTGCGGGCCCCAAAAGGGTTTTTTCATACCAAATTTGGGGGTAGATCTAGTAATTCTCTAGCTGTGGGGGCCCCCCTTTTCCTGTGTTTTTTTGGACTGGGGGCCCCTTTTTGGTTTAATCAGAGCACGAGAATTTCTATGAGCCAGCGCGAAAGGGCCTTCCAATTTTTACCGGAAAAGGTATTCTAACATACCTTCCAGCGTTTTTTTTACATGTACACAATCAACATGTGACATACGTTTTTACTTCCCCACCGAAGGAAGTTGTGCTACTGATTTTTATCTCTCAAGAAAATCAGTTGACTTCGGCAGGGTTTGAATCCGGGGCCCTGATGTGAGCACTTTATTTCCAATACCACTGAGGTTGACTAATTTATTTTTTTTTGCTAGCCTAGCCCCAGATATATTTTTCTTTTTAAATTTGTACCCCAAAGTTTTTTGGTTCATAATGCAATATAAAACTATTCTATACTCTACATGTAAAATAAATTAAATGTAAAATCCAAATAATATATTAAATAATAACTTTTTTTTTTTTTCACCTAAAACTTTTGACTGAAACATTTTCCGGCCCCCATTCCGTATCTCATTTTGCTTCAATATTGTTCTCCAACATAGCCCTCAAATTTGATTATCACCCTGTATATATATATTTTACGTGCCCCCTAAATATATCTTTGCGACTCCTATTGAATATTACTGCCTTATTATCGTGTATTAAGGTAGATGTATCGAGACGGCTGATTGGATAAACTCTGAGTCACCACACAAAGGCGGTTGTCCCAAATGATTTTTATATCGATGGGGAAGTACAGTTTTGATTTCCGTTTGAGTGTACTAAAGGGGCTTTTTACAAAACAAAACAAAAATAGGTCTCACATTTTTCCCCTAATAAATTTTTGGGACATTTCTTCTAGTTATCCCAATTATTGTGATAATAAATTGATATCCTGAACTCGGTGGTAATACGCAAAATTTATATTTCTTACTACCCTCCTCGGGGGGCGTAGTTGGCTAACGCGCTAGTCGTGTTGAGCTCGGGGGACGTGGAGATCAGTTCGAAAACTCGGTCAAGTGAAGTGGGGGTGGTTTTTCCTGAATGGTTTTCCACGCAAATATGGGTTCACTTCATCTAATTCAACTTCTAATTTCCTAATCCATCAGCGTAATTAATACTTAAAGCGTATAACCCGAACGAGTAGCAAAACGCGGTGCTACATAATTGAGACAACGTTTGGAAATAAACACTATGTATTATAAGGGGGGGGTGCCAAATACATTATTTCAGTGAACATACTATAAAAAAATTATAGTGTGTTATCTCGAATTGCATAAACAAAGACGCTTTATTTTAGCGAACCTCCTATTTAAATACTATTTATTTTTCAAAACTAAAAAAAATTGTTCTTATTTTTTAAAAATAAGCCAAAGAATACAATATTAAAAAACAGCGAACATATAATGTTTTTTTTTAACCCCCCCCCCCACCTTCGGGCTTATCTTTTTTTGAACAGATAAAGCCACCTTATTTAAGCGAACATTACTATAAAAATACTATTTTATTTCAGACACAAAAATTGTCTTATTTTAGCGAGAATACAATATAAACAGCAACTATAAAAGTGTCCTCCCTTATCTTCTTTGCACAGATAAAGCCGCCTTATTTAACGAACCTACTATTTTAAATATTTTATTTCAGAGACAAAATTGTCTTATTTTAGCGAGAACAATATAAACAGAACTATAATGGGTCGTCTCCTTATCTTATTTGCCCCAGATAAAACCGCCTTATCTAAGCGGACATACTATAAAATTCTATAGTGAGCTTATTTCAATCACAAAGCCGTCTTATTTTAAAAGAACTACAATAAAAACAGCAACTATAATGTGTCCTCCCTTATCTTTTTTGCACAGATAAGCCGCCTTATTAAGCGAACCTACTAAAAATTCTATAGTGAGCTGTCAAAAGTGACGGTGACGTCACACCCATTACTATTCTGACGTCAATTTCTTACGTCACAGACTACCATTTCACATATTTTAATTACACCATAGTCTCATACGTTATTTTTTACAGTTGCTGGCTCAGAGCGGCATTGAAGCATACATCATTGAAGCGTTCCTTCTAAGTTATCCCAATCTATTTGTGTAGTAAATTGATATCCTAAACTCGAGTGGTAATACGCACATTTATATTTCTTACTTTCCCTCCTCGGGGCGTAGTTGGCTAACGCGCTAGTCGTGTTGAGCTCGGGGGGCGTGGAGACGAGGTTCGAATCTCGGTCAAGTGCTGTGACATCCAAATGCGGGCTGACGTCACACGGCAAGCGACCAAGGCTGACCTCACTCACTGAATTCCAATAAAACGTCACATGGCAAGGCTGATCAGGACCACTGGCTGACGTCAGAAGCGACCACACTATTTGAAACGTCATAGTCACAGGTGACCAACAGTCAATACATCAATCAGGATGACGTCACAATACTATATCTCTAGCATACCTACCTAACTAACAACGTCTCACATGGAACCCAACAGGCGGCTGACGTCACATGGCAGGGCTGACCCTTACGTCCCCTTTTTAAAATTCAGCGACCCAAAAAATGTCTCCATATTTTGAAGTAATTACACCCAAATCTAATGACGTCCATAACCCGGCGTCCCCATACACACGCAGGCTATATATTTCACTAAACTGACGTAACTAAAGCCTGCTCACTTATAGACTCATTTAATATTATTTTAATTTTTAACATTTAGTTAATAACTGGATTATATTTATACTTCTTTTTTTTTATTATTTATTATTAATTATTATTATTATTATTATTTATTATTATTTTATTATTATTATTATTATTATTATTATTATTATTATTATTAGCACCGCGTCTGACTACCCATTCGGGTTATACGCACTTACGCTAATGTGTAATGATAGGGTGATTGTGAGATGAAATGAAGGACCTACAGTTTAACGTGGAATCCGAACCACGGTGGAGACCTGGCATTCCCCACATTCACAAGATGTCTTGTCAGAGGTGAAGGAAGGGTTTGGAAATCAGTAAAATCTGTGCCGGGACCGAGGATTGAACCCCGGCTGCCAGCATAGATGTCTGACACCTTACCCCTAGACCGCCAGGTTACCCAATGAAAATATCAAGTGTGTTTATAATCTTAATCAACGCATTAATTTTAATCACAATTCTTTACAGCCGATTTTGAGAAAATCGATTTCTCTTTTTTCGCCCGTTTATCAACCTACTTTTAATTTCGAGTTCAAATAGACACACAGAGAGATGTCATTGCAAAGATCACTTTTTAGGGTTCGGGGAGTCATGAGACGTTGACGTCCATCAACATTTCAGGTTAGATTATTTTTTACGGTCGCAATACTTTACTTTTAGTGTACTAAAAGTTAAGAAATATGTTGGCGTATAGCTTGATATTTATTGGTTTTATTAAAATATGCTTCTAATAAAATGTTGGTTTTATAAATAGATCTGTTGTGTTTGTAATGATAAGTAATTTTCATATGTCAAAGAGTTACGGAGATAATGATACAAAATTATTATTTACACATCAGACCGGAGCCCTTAAAGTCATTTTGCCGAGGTATTGAGAATAGTAATTTTGTTTGGAAATTTTATAAATGTTTTGAAATGAAATTTAATCAAAATCGTTTGAGCCGATTTTAGCCCCTCAGTAAAATACCCTTAGTTTTAGGGTTAAATATCCAATTCCAAAAATTCCTCTGGGAAACTATGAAAACCATAGATTACCAAGTCTTACCCCGATCAGTAAAATGGTTTAGGCTCTATGTGGAGGTATGGACAGACAAAAAAGACAGACGGTAATTAAAAAACCAATTTTTCGGGTTCGGAGAGTCATAAAACGTCAAGATTCATCAAAATTTCGAATTAAAATTTTTTGACAGTTAAAATATTTCCCCTACCTAAAGATAGCGAAAACTTTAAAAACAAATAGAAACCATTTAGCCATTTAAAATAGGACTTAATTTGGATGAAGTTGAGGAAAATTTTCCCTTTAAGGGGCATTACTACCACTGGAAACTTAGAGCTTCGCTGGATACGTGACTTAGTTTATTATGGTAGTGACGTCAACAGCCTTGTTGTGTCGGCACAGAAGCACAGACGAAAGCTGTACCCCGTGGGTCAACTGTTGAATAAGTTTTTTGATAATTTCGTGGCGGGTCGTGACGAACATCAGAGAGCAAGGGCCGGGAGTGTTGATTAGTTTGCAAAAAGAGAAAATACATCAGTAGAGTCCTCTTTGATTATTTTTGGGTGGATACCCTTTTTACGTGGGTAGTTGGTCTTCATTATAAAAAGGGCAAGATTTTATGATTCAATCTTTGTTTGGATTGTTCCGCAAAGTTTTTCGTCTTTCCGTTTTGAAAACCCCAAAAAATTATTTGTTATTGTGTCAGACTTCTTGTGGGGGCCGGGGTTAATCCTCGGTCCCGGAAAAAGATTTATTGATTACCAAACCCTTCCTTCCCCTTGACAAGACATTTGTGAATGGGGGGAAGCCAGGCCCCCATGGTTCGGATTCCCTTTAAAACGTAGGTCCTTCTTTTCATCTCAAATCCCCTACCATTAACCATTGCGTAAGGCTTTAAACCCCGAAGGGTAGCAAACTGGTGTAATAATAATAATAAAAAATAATAAAAAAATAATAAAAGGCTTACTTATTAAGGGGGATAAACTTTTTTCAATTGATTGAAAAAAGTTTTTTTGCATGTATTTGTTCTGCCCACAAAGGGGATGAAAAATTGACCTTTTTTATCAAAAGGGCCCCAACTCATGGTAGCCCTTTGGGTTTTTGAATAATATCGAGGATTAGCAAATTGTAATTTTATAATCAAAAAAATACCAAACCTATTGTTTTTAAATAAAATAGTGGTAGAGATAAGTAAGTTGAAATTAACTATTTTCCCTATTTTTTTGCTTTTTGTAAAATTAAAAACCGTTTAGACGCTGAAATTAAACGATGGGATGGAATTTTTTTTAAAGAAAAATTTTTGTAAATCAATATTTTTTTTCCAGAATGCAAGAGTTTAGCTGTTAAAAAAACTTTATTGCATTGCATTTTGTATTTTCCAATTTTAAAGGCAGTGTTTGTTTTAGTCATGTGCATTCTTTTAGTTTTTATGCTTAAATTATTTTTTGGGTTTTTTTTTTTGGAAATTTTTTTAGAAATTTTTTAGATTTCGATATTTTTTAATCCTTTTTTGGAAATTTTTTCTGGGTCCTTTTTAAGTAAACTTTGTTTGAAAAAAAAATTTTTTTACTTTCGAGGGTTTCTTAGTTTCTTCCTATGTGTCAAGGTTGGAAATAATTGACATTTCCTTCCAATCATGTTTTTTTGCGTAAAAGGTACTATTTAATCAAAACAGTTATAGTAGCAAAAAAAAGGGGGGGGGTTTTGGAGATATTTTTAGGAAAACCCAGTTATGAGCTTCTTGTGGGGGGGGGGGAAGGGGAGGAAAGTTTTTGGGGATCTTTGGAAATTTTCAATGCCCAAGTACATAAAACCCAATTTTTGGGGGCTTGGAGAATGTAGCCCTAAAAAAATACTTTTCTTTACTTGGTTTTATGGCTGCAATAAGTTGTGACCAAGATCCCCTAGTTTTTTTTATTTTGATTTCTTCGCCTTTTATTTCGTTTTTTTTGATAGTGAGCAATCAAAGACAATATTTTTATACTTTGAACAGAGGGTGGGGGCATTTTTTTACTTACACCCTTTTTATACGGGCGCACCACAAAAGGCCTCATCACTAGGCAATAGTTTATTTAGCGTTTGTAGAAGGGTTTGAAATAAAAAACAAAAAAATAATACAGTAATCTGGAACAAATAAAAAAAGTTATAAAATAAAAAAACAAATTTTTTTTAATTTTTTCTGTTGAGGTGAGGAAAAAGAAGCTTAGCATAGTGATAAAAATATATTAAATTTTTAAAAAATCAACATGAAAAAACCACATTTTTTAAAAAAAATTCAGAACAAAATAAAGATAAGCATTTAATGAACTCAAACAAAAAAAAAACAATCTTTAAACAAAAAAAAGTTCAAGTTTTTAAAGAATGTAAAGGGGGTACTATTGAAAAATTATCGAGGCCCTTTCAAAAGGAAAAAAATGGAATCTCCCCAAAAAGAATCTAAAACTAACCAAGAACGTTTATTGTTTTCAAAGAAAAAAATACATTTTTAAAAGTTTATGTGTTCATGTGGAGAATATGGGTTTCCTAAAGGGTCAATCCACCTCCTTGAAATAAACTTGTGTTGTCCTGCCAAAACGAAATATGATTTTTTTAGGGAAACCTTTCCCGGGAAAAAACGAAAAACAAATTTGAATCATAAAAATATGGATTTTTAAAAAATGGGGGAAAGGGGGCAACTTCATGGCGTGCAATGAAACATAAATTTAGGGGTTAAAGACTATCAAATTTTTTTTCCGAACAAAATAAGAACAAAATTTTTGCAATCAAAAAATTTTGGATTTTTAAAAGATGGGGAAAGGGGGGGGCAACTTTTGGCGTGCAATGAAAAAAAATTTTGGCGTATAAAAAACATTTCAAACTTTTTTTTCCCGAACAAACGAAGAACAAATTATTGCAATCATAAAATTTTTTTTAAAATTTTTTAGGGGGTAAAATGGTGGGCAGCTTCTGGGAATTTCCAAAGTAAACATATCATTTGTGGGTTAAAAAAAGGGAAAAAAGATTTTTTTTTTGGGGGGGAGCAATCCGGGAAAATAAAGAAGGAAACGTATTGTAATCATAAAAAATTGTTTTTAAAAGGGGAAAGGGGTGGGAATTTATGGATGTCAAAAGTAAAATATATTAATTTTGGGAGTTTTAAAACGCAAAAAAAAAAAAAATTTTTTTGACAACAGAAAAAAATGACGAACCAAAAAATTTCAACTCTCAAAATTTAAAGGAAATATCTAAAGTTGGGGATACCAATGTCACAAATACCATTTTTTTTTAGATCATCAAAAAGGAACAAAAGAAGTTTTTGCTGGACAATCCAAACAACGGAATGCAATGTAAAAAACAGCATTTTTTAAAGTGGAGGGGCTACCGTAAATTGGCCCTCACGGTAAGCAAAGGTCACAATTTCATGTCCCCTTGTGCAAAAACAAATGAGAACAAAGAGCCTTTTTGCGGTATAGTCCGAAACAAAAGAGAGAGGGTGATTTTCGTCACACACGTCACCACACGCGAAAATTTCCCTTTATTTTCCGTTATTCCCGCCCCCTCCCGGCCCCCACCAACCACTGCCCTCATTTTCCCCTGTGATGATTATCCTCCCCTACCCCCCCCCTCGCCACCCCAACCCCGGGCATTTTGGTTCTTGATTTTTAAGATTTTTAATTAATTATTGCTAATTAAAATTGTAATTAATCAATTAATTGGGAGGGTTGGGTGTTGGAGTTTTTATTTATTGATTAAAAGTTTTAGTTTTTTGGGGGGTCATGAGGCCTCGGCACGAAACTCGCGTTATAAATTTTCAGGGGGAAAATGAACATTGGTCCTCCGTCACAAGGGTCTGTTCCCCGGAAAAAGCACACGAACCCCGCGCATGGCGTCGGGGGTTTTGAAGAACATTGGTCCCCCCGTCCAAGGGTTGTCCCGGGAAAAAGCAGCACGAACCTCGCCCATGGTGTCGGGGGGGTAAAAGAACAGGCTCCCGACACAAGGGTCTGTCGGACTGTCCTCACAACCCCGGGGATACTGTCAGGGGGAGATGTGAAAAAGGTTCCCCCGCCCTTTTACTTCCCCCTCCTATCGTACCCTGGGGCCAGTATGCGGCCCCACAAAACAGTTGAGAAAAGAATAGATTTTTGAGGTCATTGACCCGGGGAACGGGTTTTTCCCCGGCGCCAGGTTGGGGGCAGAAAGACAAGTCGAGACAAGAATAAATCGTGGGCCCGTTCTTCTCTTCCGTGTTTTGGGGTCGAATGAGGGAGGGGGTGGCTATAAAGAGGGGCACACTTGGTGTCTATTTTATAAACGATTGTACAGCGGTTCAAGATGGACAAGTTACAGCAGATGGTAAATTTTGGTAAACCCGCCTTGCAGACCGTAAAATTGGTGATCTAACCGTAGATAAAAAAGTACTCGGTGGATAAATTAAAATCTGTCAATACAAAGTTGGGGGGAGACGTCTAATAGCCTACCTAGAGGGCGAGTTTTGTGTATTTCTCCCCTGTCGTTTGGATCTTCGATGAAGACGTGTGTGAGTTAAATAAAGAAAAACTGGGATTTACCTGCGCCGGAGTAAAACCCGGTTCACCTACCATTGTGAACTTTTAACGCGTTAGAGACGGTGCAGTTAACAACGACAACAACGGGCAGCGGGTGCGGTTAGTTCAGAACGTTTAGCTCTCAGATACCTCACCAGCTTAGAACAGGCTATATTAATTTAATGTTTGTGGTCATACGATTGAGGGGCGTGCCTATATGACGGGGGAGAATGTTCACAGTGTGGCGGTGAATGTAGACAGGTTATTTACAAAAAAAGAGGAGCTCGGCTGTATCGAGTTTTGCGACTCGACCTGTCACACGATTAAGAGCGATGGAAGTACTACCCCACGAGAGAATCGAAGAACATATTGTGTGATATGACGTGCGCCGTGTTATAATTCCGAAAACGGGATGTTTTGGCGTTGTTGCCACGCCATCCACCACCAACCTTCCCCACCGCCTCCGTCCTTCACAACACCGTTTCGCCGCCCCCCCCAGAGTCACCTGAGTAACCCACCAGCAATTCGCCCGAGTACCCGACACCAGAGTTTGTATATCTACCAGGCATTAAAAGTCGCCCCAGTACCCCAACCAAGTCGCCTACCTACCAGTCACCTGCGTGCCCGCCACCACCAGCGGAGAAGTAAAGTCGAAGAACCCGTAAATCTCGAGGATTTAACAATGTACAAAAATTATTGAAATGTTAAAATTATAGGTGAAACGCCCAACGACTACATACCGATCTGGGTCGTTTCAGTAACGTTTCCTTCCAAAGTCAATCTATTATTTGGCTTGTAAGCGATTTAAATCTAAAGCACGCTGTATGATATATCTCGGGGGTCAAAGTGTGATGTTTAAAAGTGAATTAATAAACAAAGACGTGCTCAGGTATTTGTAGCACTCTGCTGGCGTCATCGGAGCTCCCGGGTGACATTTGAAAAAGGTGAGAGGAAGGAACGCAGTTTGTGAGTAGAGAGCGTTGCTACTTGGCAAGAGTGTTTATTTTGCTGCATCTCCAATTGACATTATGCCAATTAAATGCCGCATTTGTGAGGGATCCTACGCAAAACTCCCCAATCTTATTCGGGAGAAAACATCAATGTCATCAAAAATCTCCAAAAGCTGCTCACAAGGATGCCTGTTGGGACGAGAAGGTATTATGCAGGGCGTTAGACCTGAATCGGAGAAAGAGGAATACAGCTTTTGGGCAAGTGCTTAAACGAACTTTAGAAAAACAAAAGTTATAACGTTGTGCTATCGGAAGAGGGCCCCAACCTAATGTTATTGTGCTTGAGTTTGTTTGGGAAGAGTAAGATTGACAGGTGAAAAATGTGGAGACATTGTCAATATACGTTCTAGCGCCTTCATCGCGTCCTGAATATTTTGGAGATGACTCCTACACATTTTCTAGATCGTAGAAGAGATTATATTATTTCATGATGTCTTTTATTAGGTAAAAAGTGATTATATGTTTTTCTGCTATTTTTGGTCAAAGACTTAAATAATATTGCTGCTTGTTGTTTTTAAATGAATGTTTTAAATTAAAAAATTTGCTGTTTGTCAATAAAAAAACTGCCAATAAACAGTTTTTTTTAACCCCCTTAAATAAGTCGGTTGGAGAATCAAAGATATGAAGGAGAGGGCAACATTGTTGTAGTGACTTAGGTTGCTACCCAAGAGAGAGAGAGGGGAGAGGGAAAGTATTTTGTCATAATGTTTGAGACAAAGCTCTATGATAGTAAAGAGAGAGAGAGAGAGGGGTAAACGTTAAAACACAAAAATAAGTTTTATAATATTTTTTCCCTACAACACTCAAACAAAAAAAAGAATTTAATGTCTGCAAAAATATTTAATTTTACAAAAAAAATCATAAGTAATACACCTATGAGGATCTTGAATTATTTTAAATTAATATGTTGTTACGTTTTAAATATGAAACTATATACGCTAAACATAAAAATTTAAACATTTCACTAAACAAGGTGACCTGGTGGTCTAGGGGTAAGGTGTCAGACTTCTATGCGGCGGCCAGGGTTCAATCTGGGTCCCGGAAAAAGATTTATCTGATTACCAAACCCTTCCTTCACCTCTGACAAGAATCTTGTGAATGTGGGGAATGCCAGGCCTCCACCGTGGTTCGGATTCCACGTTAAACTGTAGGTCCTTCATTTCATCTCAAATCACCCTACCATTACAATTAGCGTAAGTGCGTAAACCCGAACGGGTAGTAAGGACGCGGTGCTAATAATAATAATAATTAATAATAATACACTAAACAAATTATCCCTTCGCAAAAAAATATTTTTATATAATAATTTAACATATACAAAAACCCGCCTCATGGCGTAGTTGGTTAACGCGCTTGGCGTATTGAGCTTGGCTGCTGAGGAAGGGAGATCGAGGTTCGAATCTCGGTCTGTGAACTGGGCGTGGTTTTTCCTAAATGGTTTTCCAATCGATGATCTGGTTTCTTCTTCAAAAAGTTTATGAAGAAAGGTATCCACAACATTTTCACCACTATAGACAACAGGAGCTTTGACACATTTACCTTCTAAATCGACTATTACATATGTAAATACTGATGGCGTTATGCTTGTCATTTTTGAAATTGATGAGTGATCAGGCTGCGCTACAGACTGCGCTTATAAGCTATATGACTTGTGTTTATAGGATAGGAGGAGGTGTGGGTGTAGACGTTAAAACACAAGCATAAACAGTTTTATAATATTTATTTAAATCGTGAAAAGTAACACAGGTAAAGTAAACTGTGAATATTTTAATATAAAATTTATTAGTATAAACATAACTTTTTTTACAAATTTATTTATACACAGTGAAAAGTATACGCGAAAATTTACAATATAGGGAGAATAGCCTCGGTACTAAATATCCTATATACATAGAGACGGTTTTCAATTTAAAAGAAAAAATAAATATAACAACAGTTTATTATATATATTTGAATAGATTTAAAATATATATATATATATATATATAAAAAAGTTTATTATATTTGAATAGATTTAAAATACATACAAACAACTAATTGACTAGAAAAAAATCAGGTAGGCGGAGGATTGTACTGGGAAATAAAAAAATATAAAAAAGTAACCCGGGATTATAAAATAAATTTTAAAAAATATGCTTGTTTTCATGCAGAAAAATATGAAAAAAAAATCTCAAATAGTGGAACTGTCTAGAGTGAAAGAAAAAAAAGATGATTATTCAGCCCGTCTAAATAATCACCTTTTAGGCGTGGCGAGTGAGTTTACAAGGACTCTGATACCCAAACGGCAACGTATTAAAATATTATGAATCCCTTAAGTAGACTTTCCTCGCAACAACTGTAAGCTATCAAAAGTCAAGACAATTCCTATAGCTATAAGTTTTCTGTTGTCATGTTTAACACCCCTCCCCCCAGGATATATATTTAGTTGATAGCGTATCTGTACACAGAGTCAAGGGTATCCCTTAGTAATCTAGTTTATTAAACCTTAATTACTTCCTGTAGATATGTTAGACTCTAAATAGACAATATAAGTTTTAATATTCAGGATAAGGTAATCAAATAAAGCACGAGTTTTTTAATATATAATTGAGAGAGAGAGAGAGAAGGGAAGTCTTTGCTGCGCACCGTACCATTTAAATAACTTGTAGCTTACTTATTCATTAACGTGTGAGAAAGTTTCTTCGTGTCAATCTATAGCAGACAGTTATTGTTTTGTTTTTTCAGCAAACCCGAGACTCATGATAGAGAAAAAATAAGTATCGTTCATGTAGTAGCGCGCGCACACACACACACACACACACACACGCAAATTCATTATGATTATTATGATAAGCCCAACTTATATTCACATGTATTCATTTCTTAAGCACTTTCATTCTGTGTCATCTAACGAATAAAATTAGTAATTATGACTTTTTTCAGCATCTTGTGCTAGCACAGACATATCCATATTTAATTAATGGTATTATTACTACTCATACAATAATTTAAATACGCTCATGAGGTAGGAATTAATGAAAGTATTTATGGAGGAGGGATAAGTGTACCAGCCTTTGTATGGAGGGAGAGTTGGAAATATCTGCAGTTTAATAGGACAGTGTTCGAACTCCAACCACGTCAATGAACCATACGCGACAAGTCCCGTTTCGTTACTTGTATTTGAATACAATTATGAGGATCTTGAATTTATTTTAAATATCATAAGGAACAATCACGACGACTACATTTTATTAAATAAGGTTTAACTTTTACATCTGTTCCTAAGTTAAATACCTAGGGAAAAATTATGGAGGCTATATATTTTGATAACATAAATAATAACTTTTACATAAACTTATAAGTTAAATATCTAGGGAAAAAATCAGGGTGTTTATATAACTTTTACATAAATTCAAGTTATAACGCTTTAAATATCTAGAGATAGTGTGTTAATTAATTCCCTTAGCACAAATAAAATAATAACCGATTTTTATATTTCCATCATACATTAATATATATTTATAAAATATATAACTGTCCCAAATTAGGGTTTTGTAATGCCTCAAGGACTATAATTTTTTATTTAATAATTCACTAAAAATGATAATAGAAAGAGCTTCTATATTTCAGGTAACCCGTTGAAGTAATTAAATATTGAGTTACTGTCACACATAAGAATACTTTATCAATACAGCAAGTTGTTAACACTTTCAATGAATACTATTATATACGTTTTGATTTATCCAACGCTATTATTTATGATTACTCCCTCATTGACACCTGGAGTCGAACCAGGGACTTGTGACGCAATAATATATGGCTTGTATTTAAAAAAGTAATTAGCGTCTATCCCCCTAGATAGAGCAGAGGAGAAACACATCAAGCCTCGGCGAGAGAGTTAGGGCGATTGGAATATAACAGTAAATAGTTCAGGCTCGGGAGTCACACTACACACACACACACACACACACTTACATACACACTTTCTTTTATTATTATAGATTCCTGTTCTATTAATATAAATACGCGGACTTCCGATCGTCGTTAAAGTTTTATGCCCATGGCATAGATCGTGCAATACGCCTCTGTGATTGCGCAAACCATATCAGGTCTTTATAAATACCATTATCTATCAGACCGCTCCCAGCTACCTACGCGATCAGATGTGCCGGCTCAACGCAGCGCTATGTGCAACCGCAGGTACACTTTGTTTAGCAAATACCCTCGCGACATTAGCGGTGCTCGTACGGCCTTTCTAGGACTCTCAACTAGATAAACTAGCGGTATTTTCCACTCTCCCTCTACGCAAAGGTGGGCTCACTTCCCGATTTCTGATCTATTAGCGTAATAAGTATAGCAGCCGCTTAAAACGCTAATTACTTTTTTAAATACAAACCATATATTGTTGCGTCAAAAGTCCCTGATTGTGAGGAATGCCTGACCTCTACTGTGGTCTGGATTCCACGTTAAACTGTAGGTCCACCATTTTCATCTCACATTCACCCAAACGGGTAGTAAGACGCGGTGATAAATGTGTGTATCAGCTAACAACGCTCTGTTCCTGGATGCTGGAACACCTTGTGTGTATATGTGTGTGTGAGAGAGAGAGCTGTCATAGACCTGGGAGTGGTTTTTTCACCTTCCATCTAGGCATATATCGGTTATTAATACGGATAACCCGCACGTTTTGCCTGAAAGGTTACGTGTCACTCATATAGTTAGGGCAAGGGGATGTCATGGGTTCGAATTTTCGACATTCAAATTTCTTTGGTCCTATACTATTAGTGTAAATAAGCGAGGAAATCTGAATAGAAACATTTTCCTATCGTCAGGGAGGGGGGAGGGGGGAGGCCGGAGTTCAAATCTCGCTCGGGGGAACGATGCGTGTTTTCCACTCTCCCTCTACACAAATGCCGAAAACAAAGATTTTTTTTCATAATAAATAAGAATCTCATGCTTTAATCTCGTGTCGAGAGTAGTGCCTTAAACCGTGTGGTCATTCTTTATGTTAAGAACTACGTGCTAAGCTAAATACCTGTTTCATATTGGTTATAGATACAATTTAAATCCTAACAATTACTGAGCATTAGCCATTTCATTATTTTTACTTAGTCCGCTCTTGCATAGGACGAGAGACTTTTTACATTATTTTGCCAATGTCCTCAAAAGGATGGTCAAACTGTGCTGTGTCTGGAGCATGTCCGCGTTCATGCTGTGTATGAGATTGACTGACTGGTAACGGTATTAGTAGTGAGGGTTGCACCTCAGCCCACTCGAGATAGTATTGTGATGAGTTGTTATCGCAAACTGTGTAAACATCGTTGTGCTTCAACATATAGCCCGTATTTGTGTATTAAGGGTAATATCTGAGTATGAAAAGTTATAGTCCATTTTCGGTATGAATGTATAGGGAACCCCGCTTCCGTTCAAAACCCTAATCATACCACCCACCCCGAAACCTTCCCGCCACATTGATTGTAGACTTCCCACCCGCGAGCGCCGAGCCATCATTTGCAACCATCCCGGGGGAGGGCATGTTGATTGATTATGAATAATTTTTAATTGGTAATTGATTATCTATTATGAGTACGAGGCGTTCGGGAGTCCAGATCTTTGGAGCTTTTTACCGAGGATGGGATTTGTTTTGGCGGAAAACGACTGGTCCTTGGGAAAAATAGGGGTCTACAATATTTTTTGGCAGTGTTTTTTTTACACCCCTACCGTGATAGTAGTCAATATTATTTATTTAATTTCAGTTTTTTTGGGACGTACACCGCCTTGCAATGCCACCCCCCAAACACTAACGGCTCACTGGGGGTCCCAAACCAACGACATGTCAGTCATCCCCCCAAAGGAATATAATTATTTTTTGGGATATTTCGAGAGGCTAGATCTCTATTTGAACTCAGGATGGTGTGCAGGAGCCCCCCCCACCCCCAAACACTGACGCCTCACTTGGGGCTCCAGGGGCCCCGCCACCCCCCAGGGCTATAGCGATGTTTTAATTTAGCCCAGCTGCTAAATAAACGCTTATGTAAGTCTCGACTATTATTGTAAATTGTCTGTTTAAGGTAAAACCTTTAAAGGGTGCATTTTTTTGCTTGAATGAGTTTATATGTGTTAAAATTTCAAGATCTAAAGAAGAGAAAGTCTTTTTAAGTGCGTAAACTTTTTATTTTATCTATTAAAAAAAAAAAGAAATCA
>JBCFYV010000097.1:0-130533 GCA_039000515.1 Timema cristinae | reverse complement strand
CTTAAAAATAGGCGTGTTTTATGGAAAAATAGATAAAATTTATTAATGTAGATGACTGAAAATTTATTCACTATCGTTTCTCTAGACGTGGAATGAAAAATTTCACCTGGGGAAAATACAACGGGTTTTTGACAAAAAGTGACGAAAGTTAAAGCCTTATATGTATTTACTCATTATTTGTCTGGGTAACTTTACATGTGTTGGACAGTTATTCACCCCCAAGGGGTCCCTTTAAAAATAAAATCAATAAATATGGTAAATGGGGGTGGGTAACACATGGTTACTGTTGAATTTTTAAATATATCGCTATTTCGAGTAAATTTTATTTTGATACGCAAAATTTATTCATGTTTAATAATTTCCCATTCTATCCATATAGGAGGAAAATTTGGGTACTTATTGTACGGGTACAAAACACAAGCATTGAGAAATTATATTTTAAAAAAAATTGATATCACTACTCTATAATAATTTAATTAAAATTTAATGGGGGGGGATAAAGATAATATTTTAAAGGGGGGTAAGTGTACCCCATTTGAAGCCTTAGTTAAAAGAAAAAAAAATCAACCATTTACTTTGCAAAATTTTTCACAATTTTAACGTATCAGTGAAGGAAAATTCAATATTAATATCGTTTCTTTTTAAACATTCAAATATGTTTCGTCAAGTAAGTACTCTTAAGGAGGGTTCAAATAAGTTATACAATTTGGGCCAAAAAGTTGCGAGGGGGTTTAAGTTCTTCCACAAGTAGGCAATCTAAAAATAGTATGTGGGGGAAAGTTTAAACTTTAGTCTCTTCATATAAAAAGTCTACATTTTCCTTTCAAAGAAAACCAGTTTTGAGTAGACCGTGGGAATAATTGGTAATTACATTTGCGAGAGTGAGAAAAAAAGGGTGGTTTTGCCGGTCGACCAGATTTTTCTAGACCAGGTAGAATATGTACCCTGCATTTGCTTCAAACGTCAATCACTCTGTCATCAGCCGTCTAGTGACGCCTTAGACCATGTGCCCATCGATGCAAGTATACAAGGCAATATGACGGTAGATTTCTACCCAAGTATAAATTGAAAAAACAGTTTTATTCCTCAAGCCACTTATAACAACAGTAAAAATAATTTAATTCTCGCAACTATATTTTGTCGGAATAATATATAACTCTTTTATTAATTCGTAGGTAATATTGAACTGAGTAACTTGAATTTAATATTCGCAACTATATTTTGACGAAATAATATATAACTGCATAAATTCTTAAGTAATATCTGGGCTGAGGAAGATATAAAATGTACCTGCAGTTGTGTGAAGGTAGAGCGACACGGTCCACCTGTATTCAATACCGCCTACCTCCCCCGCTAATAGCCAAGAAGTTAAGCTTATCGGTATTATAACTGCGTCTTACTACCTGTCAGGGGCACAAGGCATAGGCGATGAGGGAGGAAACCGGCCTCGATACACACGCGCGACAGGGATTACAACTAATCTCTTTGGGCAAGCGTGAGATAAGAGCTGATTTTGACCAGGCGATAGCATGATAGCATTTGCCATGGTTTGAAATGTGAAGTAATTAGCGTTTGTCGTCCTCTATGGGATTTGAACCCTTACGTCACAGGGCGAGAAGTGTATCCACATTTGCGCGTCATTGACAACTGAACCCTCCAACACCATCTGGATATCTTTTCCCGAATGAGAGAGAGAGACAGAATAATAAATCAGTGATGTAGCATCATTTGTGCTGGGTTTAAATGTGAAAACGGCCAATTGTTCCAACTATTCCATTACAGATGAAATCCATTCATATATAATTGATTGCGAGGAAGCCATTAAACAAATTGATCATAAAACGAAAAATCAAACTAGACACTTAGTCACTAATAGAATCCACAAAATCATCAAGAATAGTAATCATAACAAAACCAACCAAAAAGAACAACTCATCCTCAAACATCTCAACAACAAATTTAAAATAAATAATATCATAAATGTCAAATCAGATAAAGGTAACGCCATAGTTCTCATTGATCACAATGACTATATCTCCAAAACCATGGACTTCATAAATAGTAATAACATCTTTGAACTTAAATGTGATCCCACCACCAAATACCAAAAAGACATAAAAACCACTAAAAAACGCTCCACTAATCTTCTCCCCCAAGGACAGCTTCAAGTTCATCAACATGAATCCTAAAGCACCTAATTTTATTTCTCTTTTTAAAATTCATAAACCTAACGTCCCTATACGCCCTATAGTTAATTATCAAAATGCCCCCGCTTACAAAAAAACCAAATTTCTAGCCAAACACTTCAGCATAATTTACAACTTCCATCCACTTATAATGTACAAAGCTCCTATGACCTAATCAATAAACTAAAAAATATAAACCTGAATAACTAATCTAAGTTTTTATGACTTGACATCTCCAATTTATATACAAATGTTCCCGTAAACGAAACCATTGACATTACAAAAACAATGCTTCTTCTGAATATATTAAACAGATCATTTCCGTCCTTAGAACTGTCTCTGACCAAAACTATTTTCAATTTAACAAGTTCTACCCTCAAAATGATGGTTTGATTATGGGTTCACCTATTTCATGTCTTATGTCTGAAATTTTCCTACAGCATTACGACAACAAAATATTAAATGAACTTAAAGCCTTTTTCAACATAAAATTTTACTGTCGATACGTTGACGACATTCTGGTGATTTACGAACATCCTTCTAATTCTTCTTTACCTGACATAACTCTAAATATGAATAATATTCATGTCAATCACAAATTCACAGTAGAACATGAAACCAACAGCAGCATCAACTATCTAGATATCTCAATAACCAAAAACAAATTAAACAAATTTGAACATAAAATCTATAGAAAACCTACGCACACTAATACAATTATTCCCAATGATTCCAATCACCCCGCTATCCATAAAAAAGCAGCTTTCAACAGCTTAATATACCGACCACTCCATATACTCCTCAACAGAAGGAATTATAAGAACGAACTAAACATTATCAAACAACTAGCCTTATCCAATGGCTACTCCCATTTTTTTTGTGTACCGTATACTCCAAAAACAAAAAGCACAATTAAACAACAAAATTACTCTAAGGAACCCCAATAACAATCCTAATAACCAAAGCAAATGGATCAAATTTAATTATACTGGCAACGAAATTAACAGTATCACCAACATCTTTAAAAAACATAAACATAAAATTGATTTCAGCACTAATAACAATATCAAAAAACATATCAATAATTCCAATCTTAATAAAACCAATCAATATCAACAAAGTGGTATATACCAACTTACCTGTAAGTGTGTATATTTGTCAGTCAGGACGTCAAATTTTAACTAGGTTTTTTGAACACTTAAGTGACTTCAAATACGAAAGAAATAAATCCAAATTTTCTGAACACCTCAAATCATCCGGTCATCAACCCACCCCTATTGAAATATGTATGAAGCTATTGTATAAATCTCCCAAAGGCACAACCATGAATACTGCTGAAAATATATTTATTCAAACCGCTATACTGAATAACAAAAATGTTCTCAACGAACAAACTAATTTTGAAAATCAAATACTCATTAATACTCTCAGAAATCTTCCCCAACACACTAGAATGAAACAATATCCTATATGCTCCATGCCCATCCTTCATAGTAGTAAATTACTTGTTCGGGCCAGTGTCGAGAAGATTTAAATCTTTCCCCATTCCTTATTAATAATTTCTCTTTCTTTTCTTTTCCTTTCACAATTTAATTCTTTACATAATTAATTCTGTAACATGTGTATCTTTAGTTTCAACGCTATGCTTGATCTCACATAACCTAAAGTTTAATTTCAATATCTTTGACATCTTAATTTCTTTTTAGAACATCATAACCCCAGTTTATATATACATGGTTGTTTATTACAAGTTCAGTTTTGTTCTTCACAGCTGAAGGACTCACATTATGAGTCGTTAACTGGTAAATATGCTATTTCCTTATCTATATTTGTTTCCTAATTTAATATTTGTAAGCTTTATTACTCTGTCTGAATATTTCACACTGGATTTGCACCATAACTTGTTTTTTGTTTTTGTTCTTTACTCCTGATGATGGCGTCGACGTAAAACACTGAAACATGTCTTGAACCTTGGCTGGAATGTACCAGCATTTAAAGAAAAAAGGAACAAGTGCATTAAATACAGATAAGAATAGAATTCAATTTATTTCAATTCAGATTAACCTATAATCTTACATAATTTTAATATTGCTAATTCATAAACTTCTACTATGTATTCTAACATTTATACAATCTGTCTTTTTACGCCAATCTTCACACTTGACTTAAACTGATATGTTTAAATTATTATTTTAATGTGTTATATATATATATATATATATATATATATATATATATATGTGTGTGTGTGTGTGTATGTGAAATGTCTTAACTCTTGCATATTATGATGAATATATAGTGGAGTTTCCTCATTTCAATTAATTTTCTGCTCAATCCAAGGTCCATATCTTACTCTAGTTGAGCTTTGGAATTTATATTAAATTCCAAATTTCAACTCTGTTTCATATTGAATTCTATGATTATATTTGATAATAATGTAATTTATAAGTCTAATTGTAGTATTTTTAATTAACCAAACTATTTGTGTCATGTAGCTAAAAAATATGAAATGAATGCTATTTTACAGAGACAAAGTTTTCAAGGGTTCTATAATAACATTTCCGATTGAAATATGTGATTAATTAATAAGTATTATATTTTCTTCATAAAACAAATACATCATTTTGTTGATCACAATAATCAATATGTAAATATAAACTTTAAAACAAATTGTTCTCATATACTTAGCAAATTTAAATTTTCAAAAATAAATTATTTGAAAATTATCCGAAATTATTTGGTACCTGTAAAAAAAATGTAGTCTATACTTATTTATCAGAATGATTACACTATGGAATTTTAAATGTGTAAAATGTTTAAGATTGAAAAACTATACTTTTAAACTAATCATAGAAGCTGTCCTTGAATGGTTTTACTGTGGAATACCAAATATTTTTATAGAGAAAAATGATTAAGACAAGAATGACAATTAATCATTACCTTTGCCAGTCGATAACGGTGATAATGCTGCTTGATTCAGTAGTGGAGAGACATCTATTATGTTAATTATATATTTCTTCGAGAAAGCGGTAAAGATGATACTTAGTCTAAATTGGTAAATAATTGGTTTTTTTTTCAACCTTTGAAATTTTGATAAAAATGAATAGACTTTAAGCATAACATTGAACTCGCACACTTAACAAAGATAAAGATAATTAAAAGACTTGAAAGTTTAGTTAAAGAGGTTTATTTAAAGAGTCCTTGTTTTATTATTTTTATCTTCATTCTTGGCAGTCGACGGTATACTCTGCAAAAAGTAGATATGATTTCAAATCTCTGTTGATACATGAATCTTTATAAAAATATGAAATAACTTTAGTTTTTTCTCTCACCCATGATTATAAGAAAGATAAATCTTTGAATATATTTCTGAAAATGTATTCATCATCAACAATGTTTTGAATCAAAGCTTGAAGTTACATTGTAAAAAAAGATTTAATTATCTCATCAACACACAACTGACTTAATACTAATGTGAAGTGGAGGTATGTTGCGTTTTAAAACATTTATGATTTATATCAGCTAATGAAATACCTCAACTCTATATTCCATCTTAAAATATAGGTCGTATTTTTTAGAAAAGATTTCTTTAAGATGTACAAGAAGTTGATGTGACAGGTCGGCTACAAAATGTGACTTTCCACAGCCGGAAAGGTCGCTAATGATGGTCGGAAATGGATGTTTCAACTTGTCCATAATGTTTGAGACTGAGCTTATAAGCTAAATGAACTTGTATTTATAGGATAAGAGGGAGGGGGTGTAGACGTTAAAACACCAACATAACAGTCTTTATAATATTTATTCACACAAAAATAGCTCACACTGTGAAAAGTATACATTAAATATTTATTTACAAATATAGCTCACACCGTGAAAAGTATTCTTGGAGTATTTACACAAATCAAAATTTTAAAAATATGGCTCACGCCATAAAAAGTATACTTTAAATATTTATTTACACTAATCAAAGTATTACAAATAAATCTCGCACCATGAAAAGTATACTTTGAATATTTATTTACACACTTATACAAGTTTATCTCAGCCATGAAAAGTATACTTGGAACGTTTATATACACAAATCAAATATTATACAAATAAATCTCACACCAGAAAAAAGTATACTTGGAATATTTATTTACCCACAAATAAAAGCTACTCACACCATCAAAAGTATACATGTAATATTTATCTACACACAAATCAACATTTTAAAAATATGGCTCACGCCATGAAAAGTATACTTGGAATATTTATTTACACACAAATAAAAGCTACTCACACCATCAAAAGTATACATGGAATATTTATCTACACACAAATCAACGTTTTAAAAATATGGCTCACGCCATGAAAAGTATACTTGGAATATTTATTTACACACAAATAAAAGCTACTCACACCATCAAAAGTATACATGGAATATTTATCTACACACAAATCAACGTTTTAAAAATATGGCTCACGCCATGAAAAGTATACTTGGAATATTTATTTACACACAAATAAAAGCTACTCACACCATCAAAAGTATACATGGAATATTTATCTACACACAAATCAACGTTTTAAAAATATGGCTCACGCCATGAAAAGTATACTTGGAATATTTATTTACACACAAATAAAAGCTACTCACACCATCAAAAGTATACTTTGTAACCGTGTTAGAACATGACACGGAAGAAGTTGTATCACTCACCCAGTTGACTCGTTCCGACTCGTCTACAATAAACCCGAGTTGCACTCCACTACAAAATCCACATTCAACTGAGCCAGAGTTCAAGGATCGCTGCTGGCCGTGTTGGGAAAGCTTCCCCTCCCCTTCAAACAAGTGAACAAGCAAACAAGTGTACTTCACTGAGCGTGCGCCAGTTAGCATGTTCTAAAACTTCTATGGAGTATATTTGTGCTTGTGACTGATGCTCGTGGACTATCGCGACTGTTCTGGAAACTCCCCCTTACCCACATCTCTCCAAACACTGAGAACACATTATTACCGTAGGGTATATAAAGGTTAGAGTCCAGACTATAGTTACGCATTACACTCTGGGCTTACAAGGTAATAAGCCTACCTATTAAGTAGGCTCGTCCCTCTTTTCAAAATTCACTTTAGTATTAAAATGTTTATCTTTCAAAATTTAATGGTTGGACCACAGTACATAATATATTTATTTACGGATAATAAATAACTATGATCAGGTATTTGCTCTTTGCCCATAAGGCAATGTTAGCTTGGGGAGATCCATTCTGGCTACATTTATTTTTGTACGTTCAATTTCTGCATCACGGAAAGTTTACTTGTCTGTGGTAACTTACGAGAAAAAACCACGATATGCTAGCTTCATTTTTTGCAGCCAGGACCTATTTAGAGTTGAGTTTAAGGGTTGAGATCCGTCGTTTAGGTTAGGTACTTGTGATCTTTACTCACCTTATGTTTTATGCTAGGGCATGTGCTGGATCTTTGCCTTTAATGATGAAAGATATTTTTATAGTGAGATAGGAGATTAATTTATTAGGGTTTTGTTGTCTTTCTCTGATGATGGCATTTTGGGACGTAAAAAAATAGGGGGCTGCCTGTTGCTTGTTATTATGATCACCTTTTAGTAGTGGCGAGTGCGTTTACAAGGACTCTGATACCCAAATAGCAACGTATTATAATCATCGGTTATCCGCCGTTTGGTGTACAAGGGCCGGTAGACTTTAGTCTTCGAAACGGTACCTACAGTCACGAAACCTTTTCTTACAATTTTGTGCGTTATCTGTATGTATCTCTCCGCGGCCTGTTCAGTGACAATCGCTTTCAAAACGTCAAAATTAACGTAATTCCGGTTGCCATCGTTTATGGTGATCCCGCGAACCTTGCACATTGTTTTTGTTTTGGCAGGATCGCCACCAACACAAACTCGGTAGGCGTAATTCTTGAGACTGCCAGATACAAAGGCACTAATGTAGCTTCCCAGACCGTAATCCTGAAGTTCATCAGTGAGGTCACCTAAAACATCTCCGGTCGGTGAACTCCAATCACCGGCGCGTTCCGTGAATATAATTCTATCTGTATCATGATACAAAACGCGGTCACCTAATTGTTCAAGGATGCTGTATAGGTGCAACCTAGCCATAGCAGTCGTGTAGCACGCTACCACCACACTAGTGTTAGGGTTAGGGCGCAACGTGTCATGCTCATACTTGTAATCGAGGAACATAACCTCATCATTTACATTAATGACGCTGTCCACGGTGATGTACGGATCCATCAGATACTTGTGGATGCCCTGATAGTCATTAACAACGGCTACGTGTGGTAAATCGGGTCTTTGCCCAAACTTTCCCAATAGCGAATTTAAAAAGAGTTTAGCCAGATTGTGGAGACCAAGGTTTTTACAAACTAAGCTGAAATCTAGTTTTATCCCTTGCCTTTATTTATAATTTTGAATATAAGCTAACTTCTCATCTTGTGAGGTACACCACTCTGGCCACCCACTGGCTTCTTATTTAATTTTCAAAAAAGTATCAATGTACTCATGAAACAATCCGCCAGAACGTGTCTGACGATCGTAAACAGATACATTGTACTCTCACACTTCGTGTACTGCTTCAACGATGTAGCCTTTCTCAACGGCTTTTCGGATCTCGTCAATCACACAGACGTCTGTCAACAAGCGATCTTTTTTGTCGTTGTGCTAACACACGCCTTAGTTTTTCTTCTCGCCGCATTTCCTGCACAAGATGAACATTAACTTGTCATGCATCCGTGTAGGCAATACGGGCATAAATAAATCCCGCGGAGGCATCACTGTAACTTTGGCTATGCCTTCTACTCGGTCTATAGACGGACAATTTGGTTCCAAGTGAATTTCGGGGTGGCCGGTGAGATATTTTTTATGCTTGCAAACGTAAGAATACAATGAACACACATCCAAGATCTTGATCTTTTCTCCACAAGAAAGGTCTGCTTCATGGAAGAGCTCGATACAATTTGTACGTCCGCCAAAGAATGTGTCCCTGGGACTGAGGGGCTCCTTGCTGTACAATTCGTGCTGGAGTACAAATTGTTTCAAGTCCTTGTCTGTGCATTTCATCGCATTAAACGTACACGCCCACATCTCTACGACCGTGCATCCGGCATTCTTAAACTTTTCCACACATGCCATGGTCGCTTCATAGCGCGTACTCCATTTTCGTGGTTGATGCTTTTGCTAGGTGTGGTTCTGTCAGGATAATAGAGAGGGCACCCGTGCCAATTACAGCCCCAAAACTGGAAGATGGTGTTGGTATATCCAGTTTTAACAATGCCATCTACACGTCACCCGTACATATATTCCTCATGGCCGTTACCCGCATGAAGGATAGAGACACCACGTCGGTGGGTCTCCCAGCAGAGCCATTGTACGGTGACGTGCGACTGTTGGTCTGCACACCGGTATCCACCATTAGGGATGATACCGATGGCATTCTCCTTAGGGTGACTTCGGTGGTAAACCAACATGGCTGCTCCTGCAATCGTACACGCCTCTCTGAAAAGATCCACCTTTGCTTTTTCCATAAGTATGTCTCTAAACTTTAGGCAGGCCTTCCGTAGGATCTCTACATCTTTCACGCAATACAGTTCCAACTCGCGGTTAAAATCAAAGACATAATTTTCTTTGACCAATGCGTCATACCACTTCTCAAAGTGCTCCTTTCCCTTAACCGACATCTCACCGATATCGTAGGCTTCCTTTGGCGGCAAGGGAACCCTATACCCTGCGTTTTATTTTTTATTGAAAAAATGGGGGAAATATCCTTTGGTCAAAGACTCGTCCAAGCCGAATGTCTTGGGCATCTTGGACAAAGATATCGGGAGAGAGTTCAGCGAGTCAATAAAAGGGAGCGGGCCATAACGCATGGACATGATTTAACCACCGTTCATTATAAGCTCTGGAGTCCATTTATTTACCTCCATCATATATTTTAAAATAAAATGTCCATCATTGAACCCGGTAGCCTTCGCAAAGTGTGTGTAATAAATACACTTTAACCCAAGTACAAATACAAAATTTAGTCCAGGGCAGTTAATTTATCACTATAAGGGGTTAAACCTACATTTTCATCCATGCCAGGAATCGAACCCAGGACCCTTCGCAAAGTGTGTGTAATAAATACACTTGAACCTTAGTACAACTACAAAATACTGTCCAGGGCAGTTAATTTATCCCTATCAAGGGTTAAACATACATTTTCACCCATGTAGGGAATCGAACCCGTGACTTTTAACAAAGTGTGTGTAATAAAATACACCCTAGGACAGCTACAAACACAGTTCAGGGCAGTTAATTTATCACTATGAGAGGTTAAACCCTAATTTTCAGCCCCCGTCTGGAACCGAACTAGGGTCCCTTGGCTCGCCAAGCAAACAAATTATCATGCGCAAACATATATGGTTTGTCTCTCTCTCTCAATTTAATGATCGGCTAAATAAACAATATAATTTCTCCTGTATATATTTTTCAATCCCAGTAAGAAATATCTGTAAACTTAAAACACATAATTTCCTCTCTTTTAAAACTGAATAAATGATTGAAACAGGCTTTCAGCGCTATCTGTTGGCCCGATAAGGCAGCAAAACCACACACACTAGTCATGAATGAAATAAGGTATTGCAGGGAATATAGGCCCGTATGCAAGAACGAGTAGGATTAAAGGCGGAGAGGGAGTAAAGGCGGAGGACGGTTGATTTGCTTGCTAGGACGAACGCGCGTGCGCGCTCTTGAGTAATTCTCATTAATAATATTATGTATAAGGGATAATAATATTATGTATAAGGGATAGGAGTAAAGCAGAAGGCTGGTCGGGACCAACCTTTGGAATTACTCAAGCACGCGCCCGCGCGCTCGTCCTAGCAAGCAAATCAACCGTCCTCCGCCTTTAATCCTTCTCCGCCTTTACTCCTACTCGTTCTTGCATACGGGCCTAATACATAGGTTTACTCCTATCCCTTATACACAGGGCTACCCCAGCGCGGCGCGCATGAGCAATAGAGTTGTCAAACATCTGTTATTTTGTTTTGTGCTGTCAATAAAATATGGCGCTACATGACTACCGGATTGTCACGTATTTAGACGTTATCGACGACTATTTTGAAGAAGAGGCTAATAAAGTTGTTGTGATTTAACGGAGGCATGTTAGGGATTTCCAGGATACCTGTTAGGCTTATTCTGACGAACAATTTCGTAAAATATTTTCTATTTTAGAAGGAAGTTGCATGACAAGATATCTTCCCTACGTTGGAAATTGACAATCCCGAAACACGATGACTTCCACTGATTCATTTACAACAAATGTTGACCACCCTTCAGTTTTATGCCACGGAATGCTTACAAGTAAGTTAATACCAAATTATAAATATACTTTTTTTTAAGGTTATATTATTTATTATTACTAAACTTACAAAAAACATTGTTATTAACTTTTTTTTAAAGAATGAACAACTAATTTAAATTTTTGGATTGAATACATTAATAAATTTTCATGTTTGTTTTTGTAATGTGTTAGTTAAGATTAATTTAGCATCAGTATATAAGTTTAATTAATATTAGGACTTGTATTATTTACTGACAACATATTTCTTCCATTGTTTTTAATTATGTAATTGAAGCAAATAGGCTAATTGATTGTTTTGTAACATACAGTAGCTATTGGGATTTTGGTTGACATTTAATATTGATTTTTTGTATATATATAAAATCCAAAATAACCTTACCTCTAAAAAAATCACAGTAGGCCTAGGTCGGACTACAGACATATCTATTCTTATAATTTTTTAAAATTGGCTAGTAACTTTGTTGTTCCATTTTTAGGTTGTTGGCGGAGAAATGTAGGCCTACAATGTTGACCAGTCAACGGTATCGCGTGTTGTTAAGAAAATATCAATTTGGTTGGCCCAAAACATGCAACATGTGGTGTGGTTTCCCACCACAGAAGCTGAACTGGGAGCTGTGCGAATGCTGTTCTATGACTAGGCCAACTTCCCTGGAGTTTCATATCGAAGAGGCTGCACCCACATCCCTGTCCAGAGCCCCGGGGGTCCATCTGAGAGTCTGGGCTTCACCACATGGACTATTACAGTTGGAACCGTATTAAAATCATTGTGGCAGGCAAATCAAATCATCGGTAATGTTACTATATATAGCTGGTTTCATGTTCCGTTAGAAACAGACTTCTTGTATCAACACACGTACCAAATGTGGACATCCATTATCTTGACCTTACAGACCTCTAATGAAATGGAGAATGGTGGAAACTAGCAGGTTATCACTGCTCATTTTGATGCTAAATGTATGTCCCAAGGAGAGAGAGGAAACTATTATTTTCGTTCTACTCAGCAGAGTAGATTTTTAATCCCTTTATGCTAAGGTGGATGTATTGTTACGTAAATTCAACTCTAAATGCTTACATTTTAAACTTACTAATAAGAAATCCACACACAATTAGTTGTACGATCTTTATCACCGATCATATACACAATCTTGTCGATTTAGCACTGTCGTACTATCTGGTCAGGTTATATGCATACATACTGATCACACTGTTTCTGGGATGAGGAAGTTTGGATTAAATAGTGTATACACATTTGCAAGGAAAAAGGGAAAAACCATTTACAAAAGACCACCCTCGTTAGACTTGCCTGGGATTCAAACCATGATCTCCCTATCTTCAGCAGTCTAGTTTTTTGTGAGTTTGATATTTTAGACCATGTGGCCACAAAAGTGAATTATTTATTTTAGTGTTTATACTTGTACAATATCAAGACACAGACTGTACTGGCGGGCCATGATACACTCTGTGCCAAGCATGACAAAACAATACAAGCTGCTCTGACACTGATCGTTAGAGAGAACATAATATCATGTTTATATTATAAATATTGTGTGTTAAAAACCATGATGATTGTGGTCCTTGCCAGTGAGGGCTAATAAATAATTTTGAAATCGACTATTTTAATTTTCTTTTACTGTTACTGGAGTTGTAAACCTGGATGTTTTCCTGCCTCAGATCACAGGTACTGTAACCAAGTACATTGACACCAAAGTACCATAGTAATAATAATAATGTATTAGAGATTTTTTTAGCACTACATCTTACTACCCATTCGGGTTGTACGCCTAAATACTAATTACACTAGGTAATGTGTTGGGAATATGAAAGGTTGAATTTAGAGGAAGTGAACCCACACTTGTGTGGAGGGAGAGTGAAAAACTATTTAGGAAAATTCACCTCAGTTCACTCGACCGAGATTCGAACCTCAACTCTTCCTATCCTCTGTGGTCTAGCTCAACACAAAAGTAGCGTGTTAGCCAACTACACCACCGAGGTGGGTTTAGTGTTGATCATGTTATATGATTTGTAACACATTTAGTGAATATGTTGTATGCAATATTGTTGAAGTTCAATTCAATATAATAGAAACGTAAACAAACCAAAATAATTTGGCCTTATACACTATTAAATTCCCACTTACTTTAATACTTACCAGGCAAATATTGGAAGAAGGCCTGATGATTCAAATAACATTTATTTAGAAAAGCTCATGGCTGCATCTCGTTATGCATTTATTTTATTGATAAAAATCGGTATAATATATTATTTAATAATGCTAAGTTCAGTGAAAGTGATTGACATTTCATAAAATATTTTTGATGTATTTAATTAAACTTATCATTGACATAATTGGACAGATTCTCCAGACAAAATTACAATTTATATAATATAACTCTAATAACTATAATATAACTCGTCCCTTTTTTATGTTTCTATCTACCTTTTCTTTACCTTCTTCCAAATATAATCTATTTAATATAATATTAAAAATAATTTCCGAGTGTTGTTTGCGAGCCTATATTATTAAGACAAACTACTGGATATATCTTCGGCTTGTGGTGCAAACAGATGCTCAAATTTGGACCTTGGGATGAAAAATAATAAACCACCCTGCTAAGGAATGGAAATAATTATAATAATTTTTTCACAGTCAGTTTATTTTAAAAGATAAACACTAGAGATTGGCCAGACAAAAAAAATATATATAAATTGTCAAAATTTAATTTGCAATGCTGAATTAAGATACCTGCAGTCCTTAGCAACAACATAAGTGGTTAACATAAAAACAGGAAATCAAGTACCCCAGAGTGGAAGTGAAAAGTTCCCTAATCACTTTATAACATAAGAATGTAGATATATTTACATTTTATAGGTTAATGCAGGGTGAACGATCTCGACACAATGGATATTGGAAATTGTAATTTTACTACACATCACTTGAAAATAACCCTAATATGAATAATGTTTGGTGGTTTTATAAATTCTATAGCCGAAACATCTAGGCTCAATTCTTAAGTCCTATAATTTTATGTTTCATAATTTGAGACATAATAGCAAGTTAAATGTATAAAATATTAATAAACAGTAATTTACTATGTAAAATTAATATAAACTACCTAGCTATAACATGTCTATATAAAGATATAAAGGTTAGTTATCAATCGGAACATTAAACATAGTAAACAAAAGTGTTAAAAAAAATTGAATATGATGTTTTTGTTTATAGGCATGCTTTCTTGGTAAAAAAAAAATCAGGTTACGGTATTTATTATTCAAGAGAAATAGATCCATCACAAAAATGTCAAAAGTAATCAACAAAGATTCCTAACCTTAGGTCTAACTACGGAGCAACAACCTAATGTTCATCTATCAGAGCTCACTCTAAATTAAACACTTTCTAGTTCATCAAAAAGAAAATTGATTCACTTGAATGCAGATATAAAGATAATAATAGTGTTAACAATAAATGTGGAAATATTATAATTGTTTTGAATGTTTTGTCAACTATTTTACATATAATAGTCAAATTTAAAGGTCTGGGGTCCCCAAGAGGGATGCAGGTGATGTGAAAAGGCTGACCGAGACTTGAAGCACTGGTGTAAGAAATGGCAGCGACAAACTGACACTGCTTGTAGTTGGGAAATCTGAAAAATAAAGGATAGTATGAACAAAACAAGCATAGCTAGTATGTTTAAATGGGGAGGTTTTATTAAATTTTAGATGTTATTAAAACAGCTTTCATAAGTCAGATGTCAAGTCATGTGACCTTCAGCTGCTACTTCCAATAATATCAAAGAATAACACTAATGATTATTACCATTGTACACTGCACAGATAAATGTTTCAATGGCTTGTTTTCTGCAAGTCCTTTTTACTATAATACATAATTAGGGTGTCAATGCACATAACCATCAAATTGCTTTTAATTAAAACCATTTAGATTCCATTTTCAAACAAGCTTTTGAAAATGTAATTTAACATTCAAAGAATTGCAGGTCAACAGATGCAAGTTTGATTGATATTGCACATTATAATTTGTAAACACATACCTACATCTTAAACCTAACACTCACTATAAGGACACATATGTTATGTACGGTAACTAAACCAAGATTCAAAGGACAGGCCTAACTTATCGACAAGTGTGCATTATTTGCTCTTAAAGACTCCATCCACCAATACTAGACATGTCCATTCAGATTAAAGTCAACAAAGTCGTTTTTCAGGAGTTAGCATGTTTATGACAATCATGTAGTTAATTTTGTAAACAATTGTTAATTTTCTGTATACTATCATGAAACTTACACCTATTTTGTATGTATATCAATATTTTGTTTATTAAAAAGTAAATAGTAGGCCTACCCTTCTCAGTCCAAATTATATCTATGAATATAAATAAACTTATAAAATCGGTTTCTGTGTGTGCATCTCTCTGTAAATATGAACCTTATAGTTGTAATATCTCACATAGCCTACCTGTTGTATCGAGATACTCCATAATGGTATTGACAGTAACGGTGTAACCTGTAGACCTCATAGCAGCAGTTATGGGGGGGGGGCTACCAACTCGACCCTGGGACATGATGGCTTGTAAGAATTGTAGGGCCCTCGTCCAGTGCTCATCAGTTCCACTGTCTCTTCAACTAGTTGCCTCTTCCTTCTTGATTTGACAATGTCCCAATGTTTGTGCAGGTGAACCAGAGTTCTAAAATGATTCACAATATAATATAAACACAGTTCCAACTAGGTCAACTTGAGGTGTCTTTGTTATCAAACAAGAAAAGATTACTAATGGTTATTATAAATTATTATAAAGGCCTATATTAATGAAAGTTCCCACTATACAGCTGGCTATAATAATATACTGGTTCTAATAATCAGTGAAGCATTTTATGAAATTTGTTGTCTCTATAAACTTCAAGGTAATACTGTATATTTGTATGTTGTAATATTTTTCTATTTATGAGGATGACATTGTTAGTTTAGTTACTATGTTTACTTTGTGACTAGGCCTAGACCTTGTACAAAAATATTATATTGAAGGTTAACTAGCCTAAGATAGGACTGGTCTAAAGTGCTAAATCAGGCCTACTAAGACCTACCAGTAGACAAAATACATAAATTAATGAATCAGATATCCGAAGCTATCATCTATGCATTTTGGTGAGGATAGCACCTCTTAGATATCATATCCTGAAAATTGAAAAATGACACCTGGACACGGGAATCGAACCCGGGACCTTCGGCTTAGTACGCCACTGCTCCATGGGCACGGGACGAATCCTGGATAGCTCAGTGGTAAGAGCAGTGGCGTACTAAGCCGAAGGTCCCGGGTTCGATTCCCGTGTCCAGGTGTCATTTTTCAATTTTCAGGATATGATATCTAAGAGGTGCTATCCTCACCAAAATGCATAGATGATAGCTTCGGCTATCTGATTCATTAATATATGCAATCCCGGACAATTATAATATATAATTGTCAATTGGCTGCATAATGCCAACTACTGAGTCGCAGGTGGCTGCGTTGTCTGATGGCTGTGATCTTATGTAATCACGTGTTTATAAGCTGACGACTTCTGCACGTCCATCATAGACTCTGCCTTAAAATATGAGTGAAGAATGACCATGGGCATGGGACGAATCCTGGATAGCTCAGTGGTAAGAGCAGTGGCGTACTAAGCCGAAGGTCCCGGGTTCGATTCCCGTGTCCAGGTGTCATTTTTCAATTTTCAGGATAAAATACATAAAGTTAGGAGTAAAGATTAGGTTAGTTCAATAATATATAAATTCCACTCGTTCTTAGAATTTCAAAACTTTTGTTTCGACTTATACTATGCAAAAATAAACGCTAGGCCTACAGAGAAAGGGAATAAAAGTTATCAACGCTAGGGCCTACGCAAATTAATAGCATAGGCCTACAAATAATTTTTTGTTACGTTGACGTTTGTGTTACCATCAATAAGAAACACGTTTAAAGATTTTACTTTACTTGTGTTTATTTCTATAGACGATCCAATTACTCAAACAATATACGTGATTTTATATAAAGTATTAAAGTGAAAATAATATAAGATAAAAATAAACTCACCTTTTGGAGGTTACTGGAAGATTTAAAATTCTATTAATTTGTTCCCACGCTTTCTTCTTGGCTGCGATGGTCCTAACATAATTTTTTTTTTCATTTGACAGTTGGAAACTACCTATTTAATTCTAATAAATACCATTTCTCTTTCTCACTTCACCACACGCTCTTAATTAATTACGATGTGTTTATCAACAAGAGGACATATTTAAGCAGGCTATCAAACCTTACAAGCAAAATCGACACTTTAGAAGGCGGTGGATCTAGTGAATTTTATTTCCCCTGGAGATGTGGTACTTCTGTGTAATATTTCATCACGTGACCTTGAGTAACTCAAGCCAGACGTTCTAGCACGACACGGATTCCTTCCTCAAGAGTAGCTGACTCCGCCTTTACTCCTCCTTTACTCCTACTCCAACATCGTTCTTGCATACCGGCCATATATGTATTTACACAAATTGGTAAAAATATATAATGAGGTTAGAAAGTGGACAGAATTAAGTTTACTCTTGGTGGAAATAATTTAGTTTTATAGTTAAATAAAAAACAATTTAATTTATATCCGTTTTTATTTTCCAGTCTAAGCCCCCGAGTCTTTTTTTTTCATTCATAAAATGCTAAGACTAGTACATCCACAAACCCGATCCGGAGGCTGATAATTTATCACACCAATATTTTTTAACCGTGTCGGGAAACGAGGCCTGAACCAATAGTTTACTATACAGATACTGTTTGCTAGTCTAAAGCTCGGGCCACTTTTTTATTCATAAAATTATAAGACTATAACATTCACAAAACTTGTCTGCTGTTTGATAATTTATCAAACAAACCAACTTTTTTTTAACCGTGTCAGGAAATGAACTCGGGACCAATAGTTTAATATGCAGACACGCTATTGAATGCACTAAGGTGGTGGCTGAATATTTGATCCAGCACATTGCAAACGTGAATTTAATAAGTGGCTAAAGCGACAATTATAATTTTCTCTCTTTGAATGTTTGTAAAGACAAGAGATAATATTCTCGAAACGGTCAGCTGACAAAAGGGGGGATAGCACTTCCAGTGGCGTCTGGCAGAGCACCGACCACTTCTAGAACAACTTTTTCTGATTCGGGGGGTCATGAAACGTCGAGATTCATCCAAATCTCGTGTTCGATTTTTTTTTTACGATCACAATACTTATCTACCTGTAAGATAGCGAGAAAGTAAGAACCATTAATATTTGTTTTTATTATCCAAGATCGAGATCTTTTTAATAAGGTTAGTGAATACATATTTTGACTTTATTTAAGTTATTTTATTTCTAAAATAGGTAACTTCCTATGCTCTATCCTAGATAACAACTGTAATTAATTATTTTCCGTGCGCGTTTATAAACTATATATTTTACTTTTAAAGCTTATTTTAGGATATAAAATTCCAGGGACCCATTGTACAGTAGCTGTATGTACAAATAGTTTGGTGAAAACGAAATCACTTCCGGAGACTAGACACATTCAATATCGTTTTCCGAACGATTGTTCACTGCGTCGAGATTGGGTGCAAAAATGTCGGCGAGATGGTAAATGGAATCCAAGTACTTCTTTCGTATGTTCTCAAGACTTCAAAGATTATGATTATGAAAGAGATTTAAAAGCAGAAATATTTAATATCACACCTCAGAGTAAGCTGAAACCTACCGCCATACCATCATTGAAGTTAGGTAGAGACAGAAATCCAGAGAAAGAGGAACATGTTATGCAACGTGAAAATGGAGTGAAAACAGATTGAAAATAAGAGAAAACAAGAAACTGACTGAAGAACTTATTCATGAAAGTTCAAATCAGAAAACAATTAGTGAGAAATCGTGCCCTTGTGCTCACTATACATATTAGTCCCCTTGTGCTCAAGTAAACATGTTAAACACCTTAAAGAAAGAAAATGAAGAATTAAAAAAAAATTGAAGTTATTGCGGGAAAAGTCCACTTTAAATCTAAATGTTATGAAAAAACTCAAGAAAGAAAATCTCAATTTGAAATATAAAAAGAAGACCATTGCTTCTTCAAAAGCCTATGCTAGAAATATACTAAGAAATATCTTTACTCATAATCAAATTAACATAATTTTGGGACTGAAAAAGAAAGTAAAATGGACAAATGAAGAAATATCTATAGCATTTACTTTAAGATATTTCAGTAGGCGTTGTTACCTTCTCTTAAAAAACATATTGAAAATCCCTTTACCTGGTCTTTCAACTTTGCAGAAGTGGGCCTCTACATTTGATACGAGGCAAGACATTCTTGAAAATGTGTTCCAGTTTTTGGAGGTTGCACGGTCATTGTTGAATGACACTGAGGGACTTGTCGTCTTACAATTTGACGAAGTTAAAGTGAAGGAAACTCTGGAATATGACGTGAAATATATTGAAATTGTTGGACCTTTTTCACAAATGCACGTGGTCATGGCTTGTGGCCTATTTTCAAAATGGAAGCAGCCTATTTACGTAGATTTTGACAAAAATGACGAAGAATATTCTTGATGTCCTTACAGCTAAATTGTATAAAATTGGATACACCGTAAAAGCCTGTGTGAGTTACTTAGGAGGAGGAAATATAGGTTTATGGAATGAACTGGATATTTCCATTGATAAAACATTCTTTTCTCATCCAGCCTCACAAAAAGAGAATATTTATTGCTTTGCTGATGCACCACATGTACTTAAGCTAATAAGGAATTGGCTTTTAGACACTGGCTTTCGTTTAGATGACGGAAGAATATGTAATAAAAGTCCTTTATTTGAACTGATCCGACATGAGACAACTAAAGATTTGAAAAGTTTAACAATCGAGTAAAGTCATCTAAATGTTGAAAAAACTAAGAGGCAGAACGTAAGGAAAGTGAAACAACTTCTTTCACACAGAACGGCGTCAGGGCTTAGATTTAATGAGATGAAAACTTACACAGATGCAGAAACATTGGCTGAAGTTATTGAAGTATGTGATCACTGGTTTCATATAATGAATAGCCTTGTTCCTAAGAATCTAGGCTGCTCTTCTAGGAAGCCTTACGGTCAAGACCTGAGAGCTTAAGATCAAAAGCTGAATAGAATGGTAGAGCTGATGAAAACGCTGAGATGTGTTGATAAAAACAATCCTCAAGTTTTTCCAAATCATTGGCAACTTTTCCAGAAAGGATGCATAATGTATGTTAAATCTCTGCAGTTATTGCTCAGTGACGTAAAAGACAAACATCACAATATTCAATACATCCTTACTCATAGAATTAATCAGGATTCTCTGGAAAATTTATTTTCTCAGATTCGACTCGTGAAGGACTGAATGATCATCCTACTCCTTTGAGTGCATTGTACCATATTAAAATGATCATCCTCGGGAAAAATCCTGGAATTGTGCAAAAAAATACAAATCCTGAACGTTCAGATTATGGTGAGTATGTTGTTGCAAAAGTGTTGAAAGACTGTGGTATTTCCATTCAATCTTTAGCAAATACATGAGGAGGAACAAACAAAGGAGAAGATGAAATCTCAGGTGAATTTTTGCTTGAGCTATGGAAGAAAAAGAAAGTGTAACTGATCTTGAGAGTTCTTCTCTAAAGTACTTGGCCGGTTGGGTAGCAAAAAAACAGGAAAAGAGTTTCCCTTCATCACAGATGGAATTACGAGAACTTTAGGAGAGCCACCGGCAAGTATCGTGATAAAACTCCTCTCATTTGGAGGGCTGCAAATGCCGTCGGCCGTATGGATTAAGCAATCGAGGGAACTAGAGGAAGAATTTCGTAAACATCACGGAGAAACAAGAAAAAAAGGACGTGGCATAGTATCGAATTTAGTTATTAATCTAACAAAAACTTATATAGGAATTTCTAAAGAAGTTGTCAGAGCATTTATTCGCCAAAGGACATTAGGGAAACAATAAGAAAAGGACGTGGCGTAGTATCGAATTTAGTTATTAATCCAACAAAAACTTATCTAGGAATTTCTAAAGAAGTTGTCAGAGCATTTATTCGCCAAAGGACATTAATCAGAATGAAGTTTTTGAACAGTACACCGGTCTTGAAAAGGACTAAAAGAGGATACAATTCAGACAAACAAAGGAAAACCTATAAGAAATTCAAGAAAATCATTACATAAAAAGTAGTAAAAAAAAGTAGCTGTCATTAGAAGCTTGTTTTTAGCACTAATTTGAAAACTACCAATAATCTATTTCTGGATTTTCTTATAGACCAACAGTATTTTCAGTGTTATTATTTGCAATTTGCCATTATTATTTGTTAATATAATGTAATTGCATGGACGAGTACTATTAATATGTATCATTTAATAACAAAATTTGGTAGGGTCTAATACATTGCGATATGTATGTAAATATATGTAAGATATGTATATTCGTTGTATATTTATTATGCATTACAAAATAAAATTACGTTTATTTGATTCTATCTGGAAAAAACAAAGGAAAATTCGGTAAATTAGATATCAGAGACAAATGTTTAGAAAAATTAATAACTTGATTTCTTACTTGCCGCCGGTGTAGTGTGTGTGTGTGTGTGTGTGTGTGTGTGTGTGTGTACACTGATACTGTTTGTAAATAATTTTATTTTCAAAAAGAAAGATTAGAAAAAATGTTGATAAAGTATAAACAAATCATATTTTAAAACTGATAAAACTGTTATCCGAAACTTATAAATTAAGCTGATAGATTCTGCATATCTGTAATGTCTTGATTTATAAAAATAATGTAAATCATTATGAATATTATCTAGATAATAAAATTAATTCAGTTTTAAATTATCTTTGTCAATTATCTTAATTTTTTCAAACTCGCTATGCGATAGATATTATCGCTACTCTGAGAGCGATAAAAATTTGCGTACAAACTTTGATAAGTAAAAATGAACATTCTATATTTCATCGTATTTAATAATAATATGAACCAAATACAAAATTTACGAAAAGAGTAAAGCGCACTAGAAAAGCTGTGTGTAGAAGTACGTATATTATTATATAATTACAAATTAATAATACGCAGTAAATAAGTAAAGCCCGTATCACACGACACTAGCTCGTACTTGAAATCCGGTGTGCTAGCTAGAACTAGCTAGCACTTCATCATCTAGCGTTATCTAAATCAGAAAAAGTATACTGGTTCTGCCACTTGGTACTGGCTACCATACTAGTTGTGAGGATAGAACACGCTCTATTTTCATACTAGTTTCGACACTAGTCTGTGTAATTCAACCAATTAATACGCGCTGAGACTGTTGTGTAGAAAAATGATATAAATGACGCCAATATGGTCATCAGATGTGATTTTGTTGTTGGCAGAAAATTATTCTAAACATCCTTGTTTATAAAATACCAAATTGCCACAGTATGACAATATATTTAATATATATAAATTTAATTTAAAACATGTCATCTAAAAACGACAAACTGTGTTCCAGACCCAATTTTAATCTAAATAAACTTGATAGCACACCAACCTTGGGTGTTTTTTTTAGAATATAAAGTGTGCGTAGGCCTAAAAAATAACATTTGTGTATCAAGGATACTGTACTTGGACACCCATGGGCTTAGGGGCCTCTGACCACATTTAAAATAAATGAATACAAGTTTGGGGAAATATTAAACGTTTGTGTCACCCCGAATGTATATTACCTAACCTCCGAATGTATCATATTTAGTATCCTGCGACCATTATTTCGTCTTTCCCAACTAATACCGTGTTTTTTTTTTTTTTCCTACGCTCCCTCTCATAATTTTCAATATATTTACTAGTAATTAATGCAGCTGCTGCACCCAAAATTAATCTCCGACGTTCTATAAATATTTGCACTAGAACCAAGTACCAAACTAGCAGCGTGTGAATACTCTAGTCCCGTTTCCATTGTACTAGCTATTATAGATATTTAAGCGCTAACTAGTACACTTGATTTCTAGTACAAGCAAGTGTCTTGTTATAGTAAACAGTAGAATAGTAAATGTAGTAGTAGTAGAATAGTAAATGCTGTTAGTGGTTTCTCTAGGTTCTGGGATACACGTGACGTCACAGCAGCGAGATGTGGTGTCTACACAGTGCTTACGGGGACGAGGCAACTTCTATATAGTAACCTTGGGGTGGTTGTAGGTACCTAGTAGGCCTACTACATACACCACCAAGTGTGATCATGGCGCAATTTCAAATATAGAAACTGGCACCTTAAACTTGTTGATTTTAGAGGACTATTTACACGTCTAATGTAAATTCAAAGCCAATGTTGGATAAAAACGATTAGTTTATTGGGGCAATTTCAAATTTAGAAACTGTAGCACCTTAAACTTGGCGATTTTAGAGAACTATTTGCATGTCTTATGTGAGTTTAAATATGGTGTTTTCTTAAAGTGCCTGTAAGAACCACATTTTCGTATCGCAGATTAAAAAGTGGTCTCAATTACGATAATTTACATTAATTATGCTTATTAAATATATTAATTACCTAATCATTTAATTTTTAAAAACACTAATATCAGGTTATAATTTCTTTGGTTGAGTTATTATTTTTTATGTGGCGGTATCTATGATGTATTTTATAACCAAATCTGTTCTCATGCGCTTTCTATGATTCTTTTTGGAACTATATTATATTTTGTTAGTTTTATTAATTTTTCTAATGTTGGATAAAAACGGTTAGTTTTATTGTGAATGTGTAGCTTTTCAGCCCGTTCCTAGAATTAGATGATTTTTAACAAACCTGGACACGGTAGGACATATTCATTATGTTCTTTAGACCTTAATTTATAATTATGATCCTCTAAATAGTCTCTTACCTCTCATCTTTAAAATAAACAACCCACCAAGTATTTGCCTTGCCTAGCTCAGCAAACACAAACAAATGTCACATTATTGTTACCAACTAATTTTATATGAAAAGATTGCAAAACAATTGTCATAGAAATTAACTCTGTTAATAAGACTCTTCACAATAGCTTCCTTATGAAGTCCTGCGGTTAAACATATCACTTCACTAATCAAATGGGTGACCTGGGGATCTAGAGGTAAGGTGTCGGACTTCTATGCTGGCGGCCGGGGTTCAATCCTCGGTCCCGGCACAGATTTATCTGATTACCAAACCCTTCCTTCACCTCTGACAAGATGTGTATTAATCACAACTTGTGAATGTGAGGAATGCCAGGCCTCCACCGTGGTTCGGATTCCACGTTAAACTGTAGGTCCTTCATTTCATCTCACAATCACCCTACCATTACACATTAGCGTATGTGCGTATAACCCGAACGGGTAGTAAGACGCGGTGCTAATAATAATAATAATAATAATAATAATAATAATAATAATAATAATAATAATAACTAATCAAATAATATTTTTTACAACAAAAAATAGACATGTTGAATACAACCGCTTCTGCGCAGATAAGGTTGTTTTAGGTATGTATAACAAGCCGACCTCATGTGATTCAAAAGTAAGCTTTGCCTGCCCACTAAATTTACATCAAACTTGTGTTCACACACACAACAAAAGTATCTCTAGCCCCAGTGCCTGAACCAATATAAACACACCTGCTAGACTCTTAACCCTAGATAAGCTTATTAAGGTGTTAAAACACCTTATTAAAATTTAAAGTAAGAATACAAAATACAATTAATCAATACCCAAAAATGTGACCAACTAAACCAGATACTATATAGTAACCTGCATTAGCTTAAATTAAGTATTAAAACAATATATTTAAAAGTAATAAAAATAAAATAAAACAAATATTCCATGAACATTTAAGTACAAAAAAAAATAATAGAAAAATACATATATAGATATAAAAAGAACAATGTGACGAGGCAACCCAAAACTATACTTGACTGTATACTTTCTGTCCAAAGTCACTGTCTCGTCCAGTCTGTCAAACAAACCACAGCAAAGTCCACAAATTCTTCTAGCTTCCATCCCAAGCACCAAGTAACTACTCTACGATCAAAACGAGCCATCCCAAACATCAACCATCATTGGCGAGTGAAAAAAACCCAAGGTAAACCAAATCTCTAAATAAATCCTAACATAAACAACAAAACCCGCAACTTGAACTTAATCTGAAAGTCTTCAGGTAGATAATTTACTTGCGGGTAGCCCCGTAGATTCTCTATCAGTGTAGTGCACTTAAGTGGGATGGGTTATAACAAATTAGGGTGTTTCCCTCATGTTTTCTTCCTGTTATATAGGTAACGGTTACATATATCGGCATATTTCAAAATAAAAATTATGTTACTCGACCAACCTTTTTAGCAGCTTAGCGTTAAAAAAACCCTCTATTGAATCATTTTCTAGCTCGATCAGCTCAAATGCATTTATGTTTATGATTCTATTGATCCGGTAAAGACCTGAATATAGAGGGAATAGATTCTTGGTCTCTTTGCTGAAATAATCAGAGACTGGGTTTTCACGTAGTAATACTTTATCACCTACTATCCAAGGTACTTGAGTTTTTCTTCTTCTGTTGTTTCAGCCTCGCTGCGGCTGTCTTCTGCAGGTGTCTGGAAGCTCTCTTTCGCAGTATCTGTAACACAGCTTCTGGGCGCTTCGTACTGGGTCTCTCAACTGACAATCCAGGCTCCTGGAAATGGAGGTCCAAGAACGTCTCTTCCACTTCCCGAAATGAACCTCAACAGGGGTAAGCAAGGTAGAAGTATGAGTTAGGGTATTTAGCAATTCCTCCAGGAGAGGTACATAATTTGGCCAGGTGGTATGCTTCCTAAAACAGTAGCAGCGAAGGAATCGACCTATCTCCTTCATACCCCTCTAGCATGGGTTGGAGGCAGGATGCCTAATAGAGCTGTAAGTGGGTTATACCCCTATCGCACTTAACTCACGTGTCCACTTCTTAGCTGTAAATTGACTCCTGTGGTCACTGAGGATCTGGTTAGGATTACCAACACTCTTGAGTGTATGCTTGAACTCTGCTTAGACAGGCATCAGTAGTGGCAGTCCTTAAACTGAATAGTCTGAACAATTTAGAAAACATATCTACCATTGGAAAAATGTATGTTAGGCTTCTGGTAGCCTTGGGTAGAGGTCTGAAAAGGTCAACGGCCACAAGCTGATTTGGCCCAGGTGGAATAATGGCCTGATATTCCCCTTCATATATTACATTAGAATGCTTGGTTTTCTGACACATTTCACACTTTCGCAATAACCGTTGATAATCTGAGTGCAACCCAGGCCAAAACACATAGCGCCTGAGAAAATGATAAACTTTGAAAGTACCAAAATGTCCCAACTTCAAGTGCGCATGTAAGACTAACCTTTCCCTCAACATGGAGGGCATATAAACTTGCCCTGTATGGTCCAAAGGATGCGTTGAGGTACTCCTCTTGTACAGAATACCTTGGCTGATGGCATATTTCCTTGACCGTGCTATCGGATTGTCTGTACTGTCTTCTGAATTATGGGTTTCTTGCTGCTCTAGGATTTGTAGCATATCAGGGTCTTGTCTCTGAAAGTTCTTTATATCACATAATTGGCCTTTCAGGCTGGTGTCCCCCTTCTAACGTGGCCGGGAGTACCAAGAAACTGTCGCGAGTTCTCAATGGTTCTGGTTCGTGATGTCCTTTTTCGTTGATGGGGTAGCGTCTCAAAGTGTCAGCTTATTGTCTTTACCGGGTAAGTACTACACCTCCAAACCAAACTCCTGTATTACTAAAGCCCAACGTGCTAGTTGGTTGCTCTTGAGGCGGCAAGTGTTCAAGAACGTTAGGGCCCGGTGATCAGAAAGTATGATGATCTTCTGTCCTAGCAGTAGACTATGAAAACGCTGAAGAGTCCAAACTATTTAAAGACATTTCTTTTCGGTTAGAGTGTATCACCGTTCTGCAGAGTTCAGCTTCCTGCTATTCATAGCAAAATACTGTTGCTGCCCACTGGAGTCGAGCTGGCTGATCATGGCTCCCAGCGCATAATCGCTTACATCTGTGGTGACGAAAAAGGTCTCTCCCATAATGGGCTGTCTGAGTGTCCGGGTTTTTATGAAAAGATTCTTCACAGCTTGGAAAGCAGCTTCTTCGATGGCGCTCCACCTTCACAGTGCACCCTTCTTGAGTAGATCAGTTAGAGGGGTTCCTTTTTCAGCCAGTGTACTAGTGTACCCTCGATAGAACCCAATTTGTCCTAGAAAAGCTGTAACTCCAGTTTTGGATATGGGGGGTTGGAAATATATATATTTGAGTTTTTCTCTGTCCATTTTAACACCATTACAAGTCAAAATGTGGCCTAGAAATGGTACTTCCTTCATGCAAAACAATGATTTTTTAAATTTTCTCGGTGACCTGGTGGTCTAGGGGTAAGGTGTCAGACTTCTGTGCTGGCGGCCGGGGTTCAATCCTCGGTCCCGGCACAGATTTATCTGATTACCAAACCCTTCCTTCACCTCTGACAAGACATCTTGTGAATGTGGGGAATGCCAGGCCTCCACCGTGGTTCGGATTCCACGTTAAACTGTAGGTCCTCCATTTCATCTCACAATCACCCTACCATTACACATTAGCATAAGTGCGTATAACCCGAATGGGTAGTAAGACGCGGTGCTAATAATAATAATAATAATAATAATTTAAATTTCAGGGTCATGTCACACTCAATTAGGCGCTTGAAAGTATGTTCTAAATATACCAAATGGTCCCTGAAAGTAGCTTATGAAATCAGGATGTCATCCACGTAAGCTCTTGCGAAATCTTGACATTCTGGTCCTAGGACCAAGTCCATACAATGAGTAAATTCTGCTACAACATTTCGGAGTCCAAATGGTAGTATGTTGAACAAATACTGGCGCAAACGGTATAAGAAGGCAGTGTAAGGCCTAACTTCCGGTTTCAAACTAAGTTGAAAATATCCCTGTGTCAAGTCAACTGTTGACATGAACTTGACTTCCCACACCTCTTGCAACATGTCTGATATATTAGTTGGCGATTCATAGTCCTTTTGAATTAGGGCGTTCAACTTCCTGGCGTTGAGGAATTGTCTTAACAGTTTTGTCTTTCTTAATAACGCACACAAGAGGATTGACGTAGGTGTTTGAACCACAGCTAATGATACTATAGTCAACCATAGTCTGTATTTGTTTGTCCAGCTCAGCTTTGTATGCTTTCGGCAGTGGATAGCTAGTATAAAAATAACCCTTCTGTTCAATTAGTGGGATATCTGCTTAATATAAATTCAATCCCTGTCGCTCAGAAAACGCTTCTCGACATCTCCACAAGACTTGTAGTAAGTCATGTTTAGGGCTGGGCCGATGCCGATTATTAATCCGATCATCGGCTGATTATCGCATAACTGGTGATTCCGATGATCAGTGTTTGAATCTCCGATTATTTATGCAGATTATTCAAAATGTGTGGGTATATTTTGTCCTAAAAATATTAAATAAAATTTTAATCCCTTTTCCCTCGTATGTAATCTTTCAATAATTAACTTTATCTTAGCGACTTACGTTTGCAATAAACAGCACATCCAACATTCTAACAAAATATATCAAAATAAATATATTTAGCATAGGCCTTTTTCCAATTTATGCATGTTAATAGAAATAAAAATACTCACAAGAAACAAATTTATCAACCATCAAATAAAATTTGCCAGATCGGCATTGTTTTATATCGATTTGTTAAAAATAGTTATAAAATGAAATATTAGATGCAAGAATAACATGCATGCGCACTACATTTTGTTTTACATGGATAGAGATTTTATTGTCATTTTTTTAATGCTGTTTATTCAAAATGTATGGGTATATTTTAAAATCATAAGTTATAAACATTAAATATCAATTTGAAAACTAAAAGATAAATTTAATAATCTATTCCCACGTATATAACTACAACTTCTATTTTGAGTTTACAATAAACAGGTTAACCAATGCTACTAAAATAACAAATGAGAATATGTATTTTTACCGTAAGTCTTATTCCAATTTATGCAGATGCACATTATTAGAAATAAAAACGCTCACAGGTAACAAATCTAGTAATCATAAAATAAAATATTAGCAGATTGGTGTTGTTTTATTTCGATTTGTTAAAGATGCCCAAAAAATGAAACATCGGACATACGCACATGCGCACATTTTGTTTAAATGGAAACCATTTTTCTTTTAATGCAAGTACAAAACTTTCCACTGGCAGGGAATTGGTTTCGCTCATATTTCAATATGAATTGAATCAATATAAATATTATATTAATATTTTATTTAATAGTTAAAAGTAAATTAAAATAAATTTTATAATATTTCTTCAATAAAAAAAACTCGAAAAAAAGACTTTCGTGGCACGTATATTATTCATTTTATCATATTGAAATGAGGTTTTTATCAAATATATCTCAGAGTACTAAAAACAGTTTTGTGTGGGACTATTTTGCGATAAATCCAAATGATAACTCAAAAGCTGTGTGCTCATTTTGTACAAAAACTATTTCATGTGGAGGCACAAGTTCAAGGGGCTTCACAACCTCTAATTTGTCAAGACATTTGAGCGTGTTTCACCACAGTGAAATTTCAAAAAGTAATAAGCCTATAATATCTGGTGAAAATTCTGATGCCTCAAGTTGTGGTTCTACACATAGTTTTTCATCTACATCAATTAGTGGGAGTAGTGTTCAAATGAAAGTATGTGCTAATCAAAAAACAATTACTGAATTATTTGAGCAAAAAAACTGAATACAACAGTTCTCACCCAAAATCCATAGGGATAACTAAGCGGATTGGAGAAATGATGGGCCTTGATTTGCAGTCATTTAGTATGGTTGAAGATGCTGGTAAGTCTAATGTCTAACTTAGCCTACTCAAACTTAATTTTTTTCATTCAATATTCATTGTTTTATGCCAATTAAAATATTTACACTTACCAAAAAGTTTCCCGGACCTCTAATTTTGATCATTTAGGCCTAGGTACCTAAAATAATCACATTTCACCCTACCTAACCTAAAACATACATGATTTTTCCAAACAGCAAAAAATATAAACCAATATTTATGTTTATAATTTACAAATAAATCGTTTTCTTTTTAGGTTTTAAGAATTTAATCAGCTATATTGAGCCTCGCTATAAATTACCAGATAGGACTACATTTTCACAGAAAGTAATCCCAGAAATTTATAAAGAAGTGAGAAATAAAACACAAGAACAGCTAAACAATGTTCAGTACATTAGTCTAAACAGGACTATATTTCATTGACATCCCATTTTTTTTAGCGAAGACTTTGTTTATGTAAATCTTTGTTTGGAGGTTATACCCTTTACTCCAGAGTATCATAATGCACAGAACATTGCAGAGTTTTTTTAATGATACCATCAAGGACTGGGGTATTTCAAAGTCTCAGATACATAGTGTAGTCAATGACAATGCACAAAACATTATTCTTGCACTGCAACAAGCCGAAGTGAATCATGTACCATGCGCTGCCCATACACTTCAACTTGTGGTTCATCACGTGTTGTTGAACCAACGAAGTGTGAATGACATGTGTGCCCGTGCAAGACGAGTAGTTGGTCATTTCAAACATTCATTAATTGCCAACAAAAAAATGAATGAGAGTTTTAAACGGCAAACAATCTACCCAAATGCCACTTAATCCAGGATGAACCAACACGGTGGAACTCCACCTACCTTATGCTCGAAAGACTGCACAGTCAAAGGAAATGAGTGATGTATCTTCTCCCTGACCTAAACCTGAATGTAGATCTATCTACTCATGATTGGTCCCTTATGGAGAAGGTACTCACAGTCTTAGAAACATTTCACAAGGCTACATTAGCTATCAGCAATGAACAAACTACCATATCAGAAGTAATCTAGTCAATAGTATCAAACTAGACATGGAATCCATCCAGGACAAATCTCTAGGCCCCATAGTGAAAGATGTGTTGCATTATCTCAAAACCTATTATGTCAATATTGAAGAAAATAATCTTTTTTTCATTTGCTACAATATTGGATCCTAGATTCAAAGTTGATGTGTTCAGTTCCCCCCAATCTTCAAAAGAAGCAAAGTCTCAACTGGAGGCTAAGTTGAGCGAGGAAAAGGGGGAAGAGGAACCACCTGCTAAACTGAGTAGAGTTGAGACTGCTTCAGGACCTATGGCTTCTGTTTACTCCCGATTAATATCCAGACTAGACCTAATAATGTAATGTCGCCCAAAATACAATTAGAAAGGTATTTTTTGGAACCATTATTGGCTGCCAACCAATCTCCTTTCAATTACTGGAGAAGCTCCACCTTTAAAAACCTAAAACAAATGGTGAGCAAATACCTTACTTCACCTGCAGGGTCCGTAGCATCAGAGAGACTCTTTAGTACAGCGGGATTGGTCAGTGATAGAAAAAGAAGCTCACTCCACCAAAACAAAGTCAAGATGCTGGTATTTTCAAATAAAAATCTAAAGCCCACACATTAGTAAACATACTTTTAATAAGCCTAATTATGTAAAGTTTATTCGTTTGTAATATTTGTCAAGAATTTTTTTTATATTATCAAAACAATTTTCATTTCTGTAAACATGATCTTAGTTACAGTTATTTAATTATAAAAATGAAGCCATATTTTAATAGACATTGGATGTAGAAATCCCTATTTCATCTAAAAACAAAATAGGTGTAGGCCTATTCTCCTTGTGTGCAAAAATATGTGTGCTTTGATTATTTTTTTATGATTGACATTAAATTTAAATTTGCTGATTATGATGTGTCTTTGTCTAATTAAAGGGTCATTAGGCCTATTTAATCATAAATGTTAAAGAATATTTTAATTATCTAAGATAAGTCTGTGTTTAATCTAAATCGAAAGAGGTGTATTCTCCTTGTGTACAGAAATTTGTATGCCTTATTTTTTTTTATTTTTTTTTCCATGAACATTATAATTAAATTTGCTGTTTATTATTGTGATTTGTTTTTGTTTAATGACAGGTTCAGTTGTCTTAACAGTAACAATAATAAGGAATAATTAAAACTTTACATTTTAAAAGTTTCTATTTACATGTTATTAAAACCAGTGGTGGCTCGTCACTTTAGAAGCTGGAGGGCGCAGCCTGTTTAATTTATAAATTATTTCTAAATAATATAATTAAAAGAAGACACATATTTCGGAATATGTTTTGCTAAATATTCATTTAGTTAAACTCAAAAATTAATATCACAAACAACATGCAAAGATAAAAAAATAAACTCACCCCAAAGAAAGTGAATATGTTGTAGAAACTCTGCAGCTGTGTAATGTGCATAAATATATAGGTATGTATGTTTTCACTTTGTTCCATACACAATTCAGGATATGGCCTACCTAATGATTTCAATTATATTTTTTGATCAAGAGTTAATCTTGCAATATTCATTGTCTTAAGCTCCTGAATTATTCATATTAATTTTTTGAAAAACATAATGTAACAATATTTAATCATAATTATAAATATAGAATTCAATGTAAACAATAGTTATAAATGTAGGATGGAAAATATGTTGTGAATGGTACTGAGTCTAGGATCAATTAAAAATTTAAGTAAAAATACAGTCCTTAATATCTAGGAGGATATTAAATATTAACAAATATGAGTCAAAATACGAATATAAAGAATTGATTAATAGAATTATAATATTATAAGTGATGTAAAAGCAATCATTATAAATGTAGGATAGAAAATGTTGTAAAAGATATTAATCTTAGATCAGATGACAAATTTGAAAGTTGAAATACTGTCCTTCACAATATCTAAAAGGATATTAATATATTAAAAAATGTGAGTCTAAATCACATATAATAAAAAGACAAACAAATTAAAATATTATTATTATTTAGCACCGCGTCTTACTACCCGTTCAGGTTATAGGCTTTAAGTACTAATTACACTAATTGATTGGGAATTGGGAAGGTTGGATTGGGGAAGTGAACCCGCACTTGCGTGGAGGAAGAGTGGAAAACCATTTAGGAACACTCCCCCAGTTCACCTGACCGAGATTCTAACCTCGATCTCCCTGTCCTCAGCGGTCAAGCTCAACACGACTAGCGCATTAGCCAACTACGCCACCGAGGCGGGTCATATTAAAATATATGTAATAATATCACATGAGTCAAAGTGAGAGTTGAATATACAATATGATGAAATATAACAAAGTAATAAGGTTGAGATGGAAAATTGTTAAAAAGGAGAAGAGAATGAAAATTGAATAAAGGTGATTGAAAAATTGAATTCTATTCTTATCTTGAAATTGAAATTCCCTTGTTCCTTTTAATGCTGGATGTGAATCAATCACTAATCTCCACCAAGCATTACAAGGAACAAGAGAATTTTAATTTAAAGATAATAATAGAATTCAATTTTTCAATCACCTTTATTCAATTTTTATTCTCTCCCCATTTTTACAATTTTCCATCTCAATCTTATTACTTTATTATATTTCATCATATTGTATATTCAACTCTCACTTTGACTCATGTGATATTATTATATGTATTTTAATAGGTTTGTCTTTTTATTATATGTGATTTAGACTCACATTTTTTAATATGTTAATATCCTTTTAGATATTGTGAAGGATGTAATGTTACTGATTTGCCCCTAAAGAATATGTGAGAGTATTGACAATAATATCGGGTTTTATAAACGTATTTAATTTTATTTGAACTTTATAATATATTAGGTGGCGCTTAAAGCACTTCTTCTTCTAAGAAGGCAAGAGCCATTGTCAGAGCGCGTGAAGTTGGTTGAGTCAATATGACAACTTAAGATTTTTAATTAATAACTTCCTGTTCTGGAAAGATCGAATATAAATTTTAAAAGGTAATTTGAGGCAGCTTCCGGCTCTCGGACCTTCTACTGCCACCGAGATGTTTGTTTTTTTATTTTAAATTTTTTATAACACCTTCTAGAATGTTCTTTTCGAAGCGAGTTATATATTCGGCATGGTGAAATAAATCGGGACTGAGCAGTGGCTCATTAGACTGGCTCACACACTGACTCCAGCACCCTGACTGTGACTGTCTGTCACTCCAGCCTTCAATACGTACGGTCGTGTATTAATTATCAGTCGCGTCTCTAAATAGTTAACGACATGAGCAGTTTTACGATAAAGATAATAGTGATATTAAAATAAAATCACATCTAACCTAATAATTGTGTATTAGTTTAAAGGTTATAAATATCTCCCAAACACGAGGCAATTATCATCAACATAATTTAATAGTGTTATAAAAGGCGCACAACGTAGAGGCAGTAACAGAATTGTTATACATGGGGCCCACTGAGGGGCGATTAATTCAATAGTTCAACAATTGGCGCTCGATCATGGGGCTATAATTACCAATTATATCATCAAGGTACCGTACCGCTTTAATTAGTGCTCGATCACGGGCAATTATCAGCTAATTAAAACAGAAGTGTTATGAATGACGCCCAACACGTCGCGAGTGATTCCACATCCAAGTCAACGCAACATTATCAGTGAATAGGTCAAATTTCCTGAGCTCCAAATAATCAGAAAATCTCTCAATCCCAAATACGCACCCGAGACATTCCTTTTCGTAGGTGCTATATTTCCTTTCCGCCGTATTCAACGTTCTACTTGCAAAAGCAACCGGCCTATCGCCCTCAGGGGTGAGCTGGGAAAGAATGGCACCAAGTGCTACCGAAGACGCGTCCACGTGCAACCGAAATGGGAGGGAGAAGTCCGGCATACGCAGAACCAGGGGGGACACTAAGTGTCGCTTGAGAGAGAAAAGGCCTCGCTTTGTTCGGTTCCCCACACAAAACTTGCCCCCTTTTTCTTAAGTGAGTTTAATGGGCTGGCGATCTCGGAAAACATGGGTATGAACCTGGCATAGTATGCGCACATACCTAAAAAGCGTAGCACGCCTTTCAAGTTTTTTGGGGCCGGGAAGTCAAGGATCGGTTTTACGCGTCCAGGATCCACTAGAAGGTTCCCTTCCGAGATTATGTAGCCTAGATACGGGATAGACCGCTTAGCCCACGTAACCTTCTCCGGGTTGACGGTAAGACCAGCCGAGTGCAAGCGGCGCAGAACAGTCTCCACATGGAGTAGATGTTCCTCGAGAGAGTTACTGTAAACGCATATGTCATCTAGGTAATTGAATACAAACTTAAATTTCAGATCGGCCAGAATATGATCTAATACCCTATTTAATGCTTGCCCCCCGCAACTAATACCCAGGGTACCCGGTTAAATTCGTAGACCTGCCATGGGGTAACGAAAGCTGTGAACTTCTTGGAAGGCTCCGAGAGCGCGCATTGCAAAAAGCTCGCATTGAGATCAAGTAAACTATAGAATTTGGCCTTGCCAAGATGCTGGAACGCTGACTCGATGCTAGGCATCGGGTAGGGGTCGAATACGATTTTCTTATTAACCTTTCTATAGTCAACGATGAGGCGGTATCCATTACTCTTGCGGGGGATGATGAAAGCCGGACTGGCATGCGGAGATTTGGATGGGCGAATAACCCCTCTCCTTTCGAGGTCGAAGACTACTTCCCTGAAAATTTCCATCTTGGGCGGGGCACAGGAATAAGGACCTGAGCGTACAGGGATGTCGTCCTGAGCAACAATATCATATGATAAGATATCACACTTCCCCCATCGCTCAGTAATGACGTCAGGAAACTGCCTAACAACGTCATGTATAGCTTCATCATCACTATCTATGGAGTAGAGACCCAAAGGGGGTTTACCACCCACAAAGGGGATAAGTTCCCCAGGCGCAAAACCAAATCACACTCCTCCCTCACCTAGATTTAATCTAGCCCTGGTCTCAAATAGGAAATCATTACCTAGGATAATATCAAAAGGAAGATCGGCCACAACATACAAACAGCGTCTCCATGAAAACCGCCCAATCTTAACCGGAAGGTTAAGCTTGCAAGAAACCCATAAACACTGTCCATTGGCCACGGCGTACGCTTTAGGCACTATGCGCTCATACAAGACATTAACTTTATTCTTAACAATATCAAGAAATTTGTTGCAAACGAAAGAATGACTGGCCCCGGTATCGAAGAGTCCCACACACTCTACGGGTCCAATAGAAATAGCAACACACGGGCTCTGAACACGTGGCTTACTACACGCGGGCGCGACCGTGCCACGACCCTGGCCGCGCCTCAGGAGTTTCCCCCCACGCACTGCCTACGGACATGTCCTAACCTATTACACCGGTAGCACCTGACTCTAGACAAATCACGGGCGCGCGGTCCCCTCGATTCCCACCCACGTGGTTATCCCCAGTAGTAGGTATATTATTCCTAGCGGGCAGGGCGCGTTCAAATGGCAACGCAGTACAAGCCGCCCCGGGACTCAAACCCGTTCGCTCGCGACTCTTCACGGCTGGCGAATGCGTGTCCAAGTATTCCTTTTCAGCGAGAAGAGTACCCTCAATGACTGACGCCAGCGAGTAAAGATCCTGTATAGAAGTAGGTTTCCCCGAAAAGACAAAATGGCGCCTGGTCAAAGGCGAGACATTTTCAAGAATGATATCGACGAGCTCTAATTCCTCTAAGTCAGCATTGAGTACACGAGCCGCTTCAGTTATAGAAAGAACGAAGTTACTAAAGGATTCATGGGGGGACTGGAACCGGTGAACCACTTCTCTACATAACTTCTGTTTCGTCCTCCCGGCAACAATGCGCCCAAGACCAAATCAATCACCCCTCTCAACGATAGATTGGCTTGGATACCTTGAGAGAATAGCTCTGTGAGGAACCCCGATGTTTTCGTGAGACACAAGGTTAGAAACTGTGTTTCGCTAACAAGTTTAAGACACGAAGCCATATTTACCTCTACTAGAAATCTAAACAAGTCGGTGTGGTTCTGCCCATCACATATGGGAATGCGACCCAAAATTTCGATGAGAACCTTGCTCTGGCATTTGAGATACCCTACAGGCATGGACGGGTGGTGTGGGGAGAGCAACAGGTTTTTCACTCGCATCCTCAGCCATACCACGACCGGCCGAAGCCTCCCCAACCTCACTCAACAGTTCAGAGAGAAGAGACCTCAACTCACCCACCGTAGCGCTGGGTGGAACCGGGATCTCCCTGGACGCGAGCTCAGACAGCAGCTGGTCGCGGCTAAGCTTGTATATTTCAGTTTTCCTCATACCAGCTGAAGTCTTGGTATCGGGCTTCAGTGGCGGAGCCATGGCCTCGGACAGCATGAAAGAAAATAGACAAGCATGAGTAAACAATGATAAATAAAGTGCGGTTATACCGCAGACACCTCAGATCTCCCCTAGAGATAGGACATTGAGCTGCGAACCACACAACCTGAACTTTGTAACCATGCTCTGCTACCACTTTTCTCTTGTACCGTCTTTCACCCTCATCTATTTAAAACAAATGGAGCGTGCAGGAGAGCAGAAGAGATACAAGAAAATAATGTTGACAAGTTTATTAGTTATATCAAAAATAACAAACATAGTACAATGTCAAAATATAGCTAAATAGCTGAAAATATTCATAATAGGAATTTACTCTATTAAAGATATGACCCAGAGATTACAAAATTAAATTTAGAGTTAAAGTTCAGTTCAGGGTCCATTCAAGAAATCCGACCCGTGGATACCTGGTTACAAGTTCATTGGTGAGGTTCGCCTATAATGTCAATATTTCGAGATACTAATTTGTAAAGTTCTCGTACTAACCCTAGCAGCCTAAGCACATACATGCTATACATTTACCTCTCCACTCATTATCAATATGAAGTTAAGCCCTAACTGGCTATAGGTAACAATTCAGCATGATAGCCCAAAATAAAGTTAACTCTATTAGACCGCAAGGCCGTCACTTTCATTACCTTACAACTGAGCTTAACTACATATAAACATGATTAAAAATCATGGGCTGTAGCTTTAGTTTCATTTTATCAAACCCTAAACTAGTAAACCTTATATCACTATACGTTACTAAGTTCAAATACCTATACATACAACTATGGTTAAACCTCATGTCGTTATTTTAATAACCTTAACATCTGCTTGCAAGTATATCCTAGACTTATAACTCAAGTCTAACCTACTATACAATTTTTAGGACCAATTCTAGTAATGTTTCGGCTAGAAGAATCCTATGAGGCACATCAACAATACATGGTGTCTGAGAGACGACAATCCTACTCATTTAATATTTACATAAAGAACCTGATAATTTAAATTTAAATACAGAGCCATGCTCTCAGCCTAAAAATCAGAGATACAACCAAATTCCAAGTTAACGTCAGATACGCCGTAATGGCTGTCCCCATTATTTAACTCCAATGACTGCTCTCAATAACAATTTCAGTCTAACCTGCGCTAACATAACGCCACCAAAACGTTTACGCCTAACACATAAAGCATAATAAAGTACCAAAGTTTAGTTTCATATAAAGATTATTTTACACCCCGGTTGAATGCACCCCAGGTATGACCGATTAAGGTAAGAGTGAAGATAGCACTTAAGGTGCACCAAAAGGATCTAAGTAAATTTTGACAAACCGTGGATACGCCACTTAAATCCCATTAGTCATGAACTAAGTTAAATCTCTCGAAGTTAAGCCTAAACGGTAAATTTAGAAAACAGTTCTCCCCCATAATAATGCCAAAAGGAATTTCAAAGAATAAGTAATCCCAGAAGAGACGTCGGAGAACACCCTCACCTTAATGAGCCTGTGGTATAGTTAGTAGTGATTAGAAGCATACAGTCCTTTTTATACGATTTGTGAGCGTCGATTCTGACCTCAGAGAGGGGAAATGAGGGAAGGAATAAATGAACGAAAGGAAACGAGCAGCGCTCAGGTGGGAGAAAATGGCAGCTCTGGGGTTTTAAAGATAGCGCTGATAGCATTTAATTTTAGGAGAACCGGAAACAGCTCAAGTCAAGTTCGACGATTTCTTCTTGGTGGGCGGGGCCTTAATCACAGTCGAAGTGAAGGCAGCGGCCCCCCTCTCAGTGTCCGTTGGGTTTTCTCGAGTGCGTGCGTGTCCAAGGCGAGCGGAAAGTGGGCCCGTTCAACAGGCAGGTGGTGAGTTTAGACCCATATTACTTGGCGTTGAATTGGTTGAACTCGTACTCGTTTGTAAGATCGTTACACAATCATGGGGTAGTAGGCCACAATGTAATGTTTCTCTGGAAAGTGGTCCAATATGTTTGGAGCCAAGAGCGGCATATGGGGTACACTAACGCATTGAGCCGAGGTAGGCCACCAGAAGAGTTAGGCCTAAGTCTGTCACTGACAAGACCAAGTGTTGTCAGGTTATGGCTTGGTCACAAGAAAGTCAGTTTACTCCAACATGGCAGAGTATAAAAATAGTAGAACAGATTAAGGGATAAGAAGGATGAGTAAGTAAAGCACCATATTAGGGTAGGTTACTTTAAGAGATTTCTATATGTAAGGGGTGTATGAACACCTAATTCTTTTCAACTAATCTTTTTGATATACAAATTTTATATGTATATTTCTCTTTTTATACATATTATGTAATAACTATATATGAAAATCCCAAATATAAAGTATGAGGGATTAATGAAAAATGTATTAGCTGACCGACCGTTACAATTAGTTTTTGTTGATATATATGGACCACTACCTTCTATTATTAGAGTTATACAATATATATTTGCTGTTCTAGATATTTGCACTAAATATGTTAAATTATATACAATGAGAAGAGCGACTGCCAATGCAGTTACAAATAGAATAATAAAAAACTATGCAAAGGACGTAGGTATTCCCCAAACTATTGTTTCAGACCATGGAACACAGTTCACGAGCATAAAATGGAGGTCAAATCTAGCAGACAACAATATAACTGTAAAATATACTTCCGTATATCATCCCCAAAGTAATAGTGTAGAAAGAGTCAATCGAGAAATTGGTAGGTTTTTAAGGTTATTTAGTCATGACAATCATGCTTCTTGGGAAAATCATGTAGAAAGAATAGAAATGTGTCTAAATTCAATAACTCACGAAAGTACAGCTTACACACCTCAAGACTTAATTATGGGTAATAGACCAGATAGAAACCTCGAGAAACTCTTCAGTTTTCCACAAAGGTTAGAAATAGATCACCAAACCTAATTACATTTAGCAGTAAAAAGATTAAAAGAAACAGCAGAGAAACGAACCCGGTACCATGATAAAAAGATTCTTAAACCTATTGAATACGTAAATGGCCAGTTAGTTCTTGTAAAAAACCATCAATTGTTGTCAGCTTTAAATAAAGAAGTAAAAAAGTTATTTTTACTATATGAAGGACCATATCAGGTAAAACATCAAATAAGTCAAAATGTATACTTAATCCAAGACCCTGAGACTCTTAAGATTAGAGGTGTTTTTAATATCACAGAATTAAAACCCTATTATAGCAAGACAAATATCTAAAACAGTTTTCAGCTACATTAATTATAAAGGAAAGGAGCAGGATCCTAATTCCCTAATTAAATAGTAAAATTGGCTGTGGAAGAGATCGAACAGAGCCTTTAGCTAACAAGAAGAGAAAGATGCTAAAATGAGCCACGTCTTTTGAAGGAGAAATGCAGTAGTTAAATATACTTTATATATATATATATTTTTTTTTTGTGCCACACACAAGAAACAGTAAACTTTACAAGGTGGAAATGATCCTTTTGTTAAGAAAGGGTAAAGTTAATCCTTCTTTTGTATAAGAAAGTAGGTATTGTTAAGTCAAGAAATTGTAAACATGCCAGTAAAGACAGCAGCTACCAAAAGTGACACTAATCTTTTTGTTTCTGTAGAGGGTAGAACTAATCTCTCTTTTGTGAAATTGAGAGGGCTGTCAACAAATTCCATACATCTATTGTCATTCCTACATCGCACTTAATACAGGTGATCATCTTTGTCGAAGACAACAACAGTCTGAATACATCTTTTGTTTGAAAAGGTAAGACGACATTCGACATAAGCAAATACGTTAGTGAAATATAAAATAAAATAATTTATTTTTATTTTAGTTCAATGGTCATTTCCAGTTAGGCAAACGTAAATATTGGAGAAAGAGAGTAGGACAAAAATGTATAAAATGAAAATAATAATGTAACAAGAATTGTGAGACGACGGGCTCATAGTATATTATGTAAATTTTATTTTTTAACCTTGTAAATGGAATAAATTTTATTGTTTGGATAGGTGTGGATAGCAACCCCACCTCCTTAATGTTCAGTAAAATTTAACTCAGGAAAGTAAATACAATTACTTTATTTTGTTTCTACTAGAAAACATATGTTAAAGGACTATTTTGTAAGCTTGGAGGAGGCATGGACCCTTAGAAGCATGCGGGTAAAAGATCAGGTAGAAAGGGTTGGTTAAGTTTTGTCATCTGGGCCTGGATTCACTAACGGGAGCAAATAGTTGCGCCAGCGCAAGTTTGAAATATGTTCCAAATCCCTATTCACTAAGAGGAGCAGGCGCAATTAGAGAACAAAGTTGCGCCTTTTATTTGCCACCACTCAAGAGTAGGCGCAACTATTAAATCATGATTGTCACTTCAATAAGTTTAAATGGCGGCATATTATTGTATTGGCTTAAAATACAATTAGTTACATAACTGTACTCCAATTAATAATGAATTAATTAAAATAACAAAACGTATGTCAAGCACAAAATTTGTTTCAATTTAGACAGTGGTAACAAAACAATTACGTACCTTTTATTGTTGGATTTTTACATTCAAACAACGCAATGGCATTTCTTGCATTATTATAAAACAAAACTACGAACTGTGTAATCTTCGTCTAGATCCAAAGAGGTTTGTATTTCAAAGTCCAAAGACATCTCGTCACTAAATATGGCAGTTAGTATAACCTTAAAATAAGTTTTAAAGTTTCTATAAACATTAATGTTTTATTAATGGAACTTAAACTTTATACTAATAATATAAATAAATACAAAATAATGTACTAATATTGTTTTTCTAAAACATCCAGAAAGAGGCCGCTTCTAATTTTATTGCTAGTTTATGAGCAAAATGTTTAAAAATCTTTGTATTTGCTGTCGTTTTCATTACAGATTTAAAATAAAGTAGTCTTGACTTTGGAAGTAAATTCTTCACAAGGATTGGTCGAAAAGAGATTAATTAATGACGTTTATGATGACGTCACCCTATTCCTGCCACCAGTTTGCGCCTTGTTTAGTGAATACGGAAATGGCGCAAATAAATAAGGAGCATCTTGGGCGCAAAGTTGCGCCATTTCTATACTTGCGCCGGAGCAGATTTGCTCCCGTTAGTGAATCCAGGCCCTGAGGTGGTGACCTAAGCACTGCACTACAGTCTCGTCTCCTGTCGGCCTCCAAAGCGTCCACTCTGAGCAACCTCGCTCTAAACTCCTCTAAGGTTCCGTAGTTAGCACCTTTCAGCATTTCTCGGAGCCTGAGGGGAAATTGCTGAGTTACCATACAAATGAGCTCTGATTCTGTTATAGGTCACTCAAAATCCCGGTTCTTTGAGTAAATGTCAGCAAAGTATTTTTCCAAAGTACCTGTAGATTCCGTATAGCGGGACGCATGGAGATTGGCTCGCATTTGACCCTGTATCTCGGCTGACCAAAACATTGCCAAGAACTTGGCCTTAAAATCACTCCAGCTTTTTATACCATCTTTATTGATTGTCCACAATGGTGCCGCATTCCCCACGAGTGAGTTACCAGCATGCCTCACTTTGTCCCGGTCAGTTAAGTGATGACCTTCAAATAGCTCTTCGAGGTCCCCAAGATGTCTTACAGGTCCTCGGTGACTCTGCCTTTGGAACTTGGGCAACTGGCTTTCGAGTGTACGCTCGCCCAACAATGTCATCAACGCTGGGGTGACTAGTTCAGGACAAATAGAGCTGAGAGTTACGTTCCGAGTCGCAATGCTCTGTACCTGTCCTTGCATAGCCTTTATTGACTATGCCGTATCGCTGACATGTCCCTCCAAATTAGCTTGGACTCGAACCAAGTCTCTATTGTTGCTCTGCAGTGTCGCAACTACGTCGTTTACCCCTTGTAAGCTTTCCCTCTGGGTCTCCCTCTATGCTCTGATCTCTCTGTTTATGGACCGTAATCCTTCCTCAATCTGGACATCCTGTTGTTCGATCCGGAGTTCGACCGATCTTTGGTTCGACTCCAAAACGGCAGTCATAGTGGCTTGGGATGTCTCCAGTTCCTGCTTGGCCTGTGATAGACCCTGGGTGAGTGTCCTGTAGGAGGATTACATTCTACCCTTGAAGTCTTCCCTCATCTTCCCCAACTCAGTGGTAAACTCCACCCTTAAAGAATTAGTCATGTCACAAATGTAAGTTCGTATGTCATCTCCTGTCTGTTGTTGGTTAGCAGCAAGCTGTTGTTGGCTTGTTGTTAGTTGTAACAAAGAAAGTATCTCAGCTAGTATGTTGGCAGTAGGTTCTGTCACGTTCTGTGTTGTGGTTAAGTTGGTAGTCTGTCCTGGTGTGGTCTTGCTCTGAGTAAACAGCCCCTGCTCCGTTGGCTCACTCTCTATCTCACTGAAATCTCAGGGGACTCGAACCGCCTGTTCAATTTCCACCTGGTCTAACAATGCCTCTTGTTTTGGGTTTTGAGCCATGTTCAAATCCCTTAGTTTGTACATACTCCTCAAAAAATTTCCGCTAACTTGACTCATTCCCAAAATGACACCGTAAGATAGTTTTGGCAACCCACTACCCTAAACAAGCACAATCCGTCCACATACATACGAAAAAACCCACGTTGGGAAGCCACTTTAACATCCCTGTCGAGTTAAGGGAGTTACAACACACTCACTAAATACATATATAAGAACTTTGGTTGAACAAAATATAGATACAAACAAGTTCGGGGAAATTTCTTCTTGGTAGTAATGTGGAGAGATGTTTGGATACAACATATTTGGCCTGTACTAAACATGAACAACCTTACCTGTGAAAAAACAACTGTTCCAGTTCACAGACATATACATATCTCAGCTCAGGCTGAGTGGTAGAGCACGAGAGAAAAGAAGTACTTTACATAAAAAAGTAGTTTATTTACTGTGTTCACTTCCTCAGTGTTTAGAACAAAAAAAAAAAAAGTTTCCTGCCTATCGGGTCGACCAGTATCAAACACAATTAGGATATACAATATTATTCACACTCGTAAATATTGATAAAAGACCCAGTGGTAGGGTTATGGTACAATTTAAGTGTCCTACAAAAATAATGTTTATACATAAAATAAAGATATAATAGTTAAAAAAATGACGACACAAATGCCCCTCACAATGATCCGATATGGGAAACTGCGAGAATAGAGGTCCTGAGTCTTTGGCACTCTTATAGGGCCGTAAACAGTTAAAAAAAAAACTTGTCCTTTTATATATAGGTGGGGTTCCCGAAATTCACCCACAAAATATGACTGGACTGGCCAGAGTTGAATTGAGTGTTGGAAAGAAAAAAAAATATATATATATATATATATATATATATATATATCGCCCTTTTTATCCCCAGAGAAAGGAATGGGCTCACCGTACAAAATGTAGCTGGGGCTGCTCACGTTGCAAAAAAAAAACACAACAAAACGGCCTAATCCCAACGGACTATGCCGGATGGAATTTCTCCTTCTCGTAGAGCTTAGGCACACGCATACGATGTCTGCTTCATATTCTTATGGGTAAATTCCCTGCTAGAAAGTTATTTCCCAAAAAATAAAAACTCGGAGCTCCGCCACGGAACCTCCGCTCACCGCCGTCACTGTTTTCCTTTCTCCCCTCCTTGCAGGAATATTCCCGCCTAGGCCGCCTTTTGCGCGCATATTCCCAGAATTACCTCAAAATTGCCCAAAATAGGCGGCAAGATTCCCGCAAAATATCCAATTTTTAGTATAGCCTTCCTATAAAACAAATACAAACTTGGAAAAACCCTAAAAATTAATAATAACAAAATTCTGATTTCCTAAAAAATGGCCTTCCTCCTGATAAATAAAACTGCCCGCCAACAAAAAACAACAACATTAATCATAAATATATATATTCTTTCTCCCTCTGCCATCTCGCGCCAGAAATGCTCCCCTAGCAACACACTCGTGTGGCGGGTTGCGTATTAACATTCCCTAACCCAGTACAGAGCACCACGCATTCTGAGCGATATGATTGGCCCTTAAGCCGCGCCGTTTCTCTCTCTTCCCCTCTCTTCCCCTTTCGCTCCCTTTCTCCTCCCACGCGCTGTGTCAGGTTGAGGAGTTTGTTTAAGAACAAAATGTGTTCTTTAAAGGAAGAGTTTTCCTTGGCTTCATATCTCAAATTTAAAAGCAAGAAAATTTCTGAAGAAAAACAAGTTTACAGGAGCACATTCACAGATGGAGATGAAGCTACCAAGTGGATCAAAGCGTATGGAATCGCTACTAACACATGTTGGATTGTTGAACGCGTAAAACCGCCTGTCAAGTAAGTAAATTATATTAATTATTAGTGTTTTCTGTTTTATTCATAATGTATTCACTCACTTTAACATTGTCGCTGTAGGTCTTAAAAAAATGTTAAATCACATGCTCACTGTACATATATTTAAAACATGTGTCCATATTCATTGTTGCTACTTTTTTGATTCAGTATTCATTAATCACAATGGAATAGTATTTATGAAAAGTGTGTGGAATCACATTTATACTGTATCAAATTTTCTGAGTTTCAAATTACTTTGTTGATCGAGCGTAGTGAGGTTCTATTTTAGCTTGACCACTTGGCATTTCATCAGTCTGTTCGAATGTTTGTTTCACGATAACTGTCAAACGTGTTGATCTCGTTTAAAAGTATAGGATTCACACATAGTAATATACGAACATTTTCGTTTACATATTTGTTTCTTTTTTCTTTTATAGATCAGTACTCAAAAAATCTTGGTCATGCCAACACAGCAAGAAAAACAAAACTGAGTTGGGTGAAGAGAAATATTACACTGGTCGCAACACGTGTTGTAAAGCAAAAATACAGATAAAGATTAAAAAAGTTAATCGTAATACCAAAAAGAATGATCATTTTCTTCGCCTTGAAGTGCCTCTTCCTGCTGTAATTACAATTTGTTCTGACCACAATCATTCAACAGAGTGTGCTGATGCTCTTCGCCTTCTTCGTCCAACTGATGAAGCCAAACAAAGATATATTGGCTATTTTGACAATGGAATGTCACCTTCTGAAGCAAGGCAACTCCATCAATCCAAAATTCTTGTGGGCGATGACCCATGTAATACATTGGCTAATGGATCTAAAAATCCTCCGGTAAGGACCATTTACGCATGGCATAAACAATGGCGGGAACTAAACTATGGAAATCAATCAAACCCCCTGGAAAAGATTCGTGACACTATTTCCGCTTATAAATCTGAAGGTAAGTTAAACGAAGAGATGAAGTAAGTTGTTTGTGTTTAATAAATTCAGTTTTTGATCAATTGTTTAAAAATCTTCCACTTCTTTGTTCGTGATGGAATTAAATCATACTAATTTTTAGATAATTACATCTTAGTTAGAAAAAACACGGCATATTTGTAAAAATCTGCTGTATATGTAAACAGCGTCCATATTTATCCCAATTAATGACAATTTAAGTCAAAATCAAAAATACGTTTGGGAGAATAGAGTGTGCAACACATTTTAGGAAACCTTAATTTGATTAATATTACAAAATAATAATTCAATATGTATGACTAGCCCTAAAATGGTAAGTAAGATTTTCAGATCCAGGATTTAGTCTCACCCTTCTTTTACCCCTCCTCAATCTTGTTAAATTTGTTACTGATAGCTTGTTTCCTCATATACACGAATCAAAAATCAACACGTGTGTGTGTGTGTGTGTGTTAATATATGAATTTAATCTGTTGGCTAGGTATTGATGTAATTATCTCAGACAAAGGACCATGGGCAGTTCTCATAGTCACCCCTATCATGAAAAGAGCTCAAGAGCTTCCATCAAGTAGAGAAATTGTGTTCATTGACTCTACAGGAAGTGTTGATGCCACACAAAGCTCTCTAACTGTGATGTTGACTGCTACTAAAGCTGGAGCAATACCAATAGCAGTCCTCATTCATCAAACTCAAAGCACTGAAGGCTATGAAACTTCATTTGGATTATTACGGAACAACTACCCTCATTGCTTTGGTGGAAAAGGTGTAAGTTATTTTCTAACAAAGCTATTGTTGAACCAGTGAAAGCTAAAACCTTACACAAGAATAGGCTTTCTTAGTTACAAAAAAACTCCTTAGTTACAAAAGTAGCATAAAATTAAATTATATAAATACCTATCATATTATCTGGTTAGAATTTCCACTGTTTTCAAGGTTGAATTTAAAAAACTATAAGCCAATAATACCTCTTTTTATTTTAGCACCGCGTCTTACTATCTGCTTGGTTTATACATCTATGTACTAATCACACTAATTTGATAAGGATGAGGGATGTTGATGGGAACCCGCATTTATGTGAGAGAGAGTGTGAAAAATCATTTAGGAAAACCACCCTCAATGCACCCTACCGGGATTTAGCTCCGATCTCCCCGTCCTCTGCAGTCTAGTATAACACGAGAGTTTCGCGTAATAAATGTATATAGGTCTAAAATAAAGTATATGTTACATACATATATAATAAATGTATAATTTATTTAAAAAGTCATATTAAGACAGGACAAGCATGAACATTATAATTTATGTATAAAATAATTTAAAAGGAGATTGTGGGTTATAGGAGGTAAAGGGAGGGTTTTTGAATAAAATTGAAATTCCGAGATTTAGTTTTTATATATAATGGTGTTTTCCAAACATATGAAATATTCAAACTATCTTTCTATCATATCAAATATTCAAAATACATGTTTGGAAAATAAATAAAAATACTTTTATGATATAGACTTAACTTGAGCTTATTTACATTAAAAAAACAGTGCCAAAAACAGATCTGGTAGAATGCTTTGTCAAAAATAAAATAAATATCAGTTTAAAATGGGTACCAAATTCTTTTTCAAAATTTGATAAATCGTGAATACAACATAAATATTTTAAAATTCTTAATGTCTTTCAAGAGTAATTTTTGGAGAATTTGGTCACTTTAAAGGTTGTGTAAAGAAATGTTGAGTAGTAAAAATCCCTGAATTAATAAATAAATATTTTGTGTTTGTTTTTTACAGGAAGTACATATTTAATTGAGTGATTTTTAATTTGTTTAATCTTAGAGTCCGGAAGTATTCATGACAGACAACTCCACTCCTGAAAAGCAAGCGCTTCGTGCGATGTGGCCAGACTCAAAACAGTTACTTTGTCATTTTCACCTTGGTCAACAAGAGTGGAGATGGCTTCTTAACAGTAAAAATAATGTTGAAAATAAAGAAAGAAGAGTTTTGATGTCTTTGTTTCAAAGAGTAAGCTATTTCATTCTATTTATTTAAATTACATAATATTTTAAGCTAAGAACTTATTAATTTTATAGTTTGAACCAGTGGCGGCGGAATGTAAATGTTGAGTGGGGAGGGGGAGGGGAGGCAAGCAACCACCTATCCCCGAGATAAAATGTATGTAAATTGGATGTCCTTAAAAGCTATTTGGTGCTGACCTCCTCCCCAAGTTTTAAAAATTAAATTATTTTTAAAAGCTATTTGTAGAAGTCTTTCCCAAAAATATTTAAAAATTTGAATGTTTCTAGAAACTATTTGGTATGGTTCTCCTTTATTTTTATTTTTTAAATTAGATGCCTTTCAAAGCTATTTTGAGTAGTCCTCGGCTCGAATTAAAAATATAGTTCCATTAGTTATTTACAAATTGTTGAAATTTGGATGCCCTTCGAGGCTATTTAGATTGATCTACCTCAACTTCTCCCCTGCCCCCTGGTTCCACCGCCCATGGTTTGAACTAATTACAATATTCCGTAAAAATATACTATAGTTAAGTTATTATTTATCATAACACATATTAAAAAACATTCTTCTTAACACATACCTATTATAAAGGACCTTTTAACTAACATTAATTATCCATGCTGTCATGAGCTTGTCATTACTTTGGTTTTCAGCTGATGTACGCTAACTCTGCAGAGGAACTTGAAAATGCCAAAGTTCAGTTCGATAAGCTTTGCAAACATAGAAAATACAAAGAGAGAGTTCATAACATGCTCAGTGAAGATAGAATTCAAGAGTGGGTATCCCTCTTCAGGTCCTTCAACACGACACGTGGGCACAACACGAACAATTTTTCTGAAGCTGCAATTAGGGTACTGAAGGATATTATTTTGTGTCGCACCAAAGCATTCAATTCGGCGGCACTTGTAGATTTTACAGCAAGCGTTTGGGAGAAATATTTTGAGGCAAGAATTTTAGAGTTTGCACACAATAGGAAACCAGCACAACGCGCGTCATACGCTCAATTATTACAAAAGATGCCCTCAGGTTCTTCAGAAAAGATTGAAGTTTTGGATGAAGACATGTATTTGGTGCCTAGTGGTGAAACTGGCACTCTGACTTATGAAGTGAACAGTTTGGTGGGCTGGTGTAGCTGTCCTGTCGGTAAACAGGGTGCATTTTGTAAGCACCAAACTTTAGTGCACAGTAAATATGGAGGGCTTTTCCCAAACGCTCCTCCCTTATCTGCTGAAAACAGATATGCATTGGGTGTACTTGCACTAGGGCCAATGTGCCCACCGGCAACATTTTTTTTAATTATGGAAAAGGAAATTCCTGCTAGTGTTGATGGTATAATGGAATAGGAATCTACAAACACACCTCTTCTTTTAAGTTCTAAAATTTGTGAAGAAGATAATAAAGTTTTAGAGGTTTCCCTTTCCAAACAAGCATTAGAATTCTCCAAAGAAGAGTTTGACAAAACTAAACAAGAATTGAACAGTCAGCTAGCGCGTATAATAGAACTCACTAAAGACTGCAGTGTTTCACACAGGCATACAAAAAACATTATTAAAAAATTAAAGTATGTTGAAACAAAAGAACAAGCTACTGACACTTTTATACGAATGAGCTATTGCTTAAACAAGTCAAGAACTTCATATATCAAAGTTCAGCCAACTTCATTGTCACGTAGAAGACAAGGCGTTAAGCGCGGGTCTAAAAGAATTTCCGCTGGGCGACCTTCTACTAAAGATCCTTTAATAAAAAGCCATAAAAGAAAGCGATCTTTGTGTAGCAGTGTTCGTCAAAATGTATCACATATTAAAACACATTAGTAATGTTCATTTTCTGTGCTCTACTATGTATATATTTTGTAGCACCGCGTCTTACAACCCGTTCGGGTTATACGCATATGCTCTAATTACGATAATGGGTTAGGGGTGATGGCGTAGGTGTAATTTAGAGGAAGTGCGCTCAAATTTGCGTGGATAGAGTGGGGAAACCATTTTATAAAACCACTATCAGTGCACCCTACTGGGATTTAACCCTGATCTCCCCGTCTTCAGCAGTCTTTTTTAACACAAGACTAGCGCGTTGTACCGTGCAGCCTGTGTTTTAATATAGTCTACTATATATATATATATATATTTTCAGATGCCTACATCAAGTAATGTTATCTGTAGCTTTCACTTTTGATAGATAGTATCAATACCTGTAAAATAACACAAATTATATAGTAAAATGCTATCAATGTTGGCCGAAGGGAAATATGTTTGAATTTTCTCTACTGTTGTTTAAACCTTTCTAAAGTGTATTTAAATGTATTTTTATTATTTTGTAACTATTTATTAGTTTTGAACCTTTTCTTAAAGTGTATTTAAATATTGTATTATTATTTTGTAACTGCTTATTATATTTGAGCCTTTTCTTGAAGTATATCCAAATATTTTTTTATTATTATTTATTTTATTTTTATAAAATATTGTTCATATAGTAAAATGCTTACGTCATCATCTTATTAATAATTATCATCCTATTAAAAACATAAATTTCTTTTATATGCAGAGTTCTCTCTTTCACCTCACCTCTTAATGTATAGAAATTGGCGTTAAGGCCCTGCCTACCCATAAATGCACGGTTCTAAACAAAAGAATTTAAAACAAAATATATTTAATAATTCAACATTGTTGTTTTTTATTTATTTTAGTAACATATCTGGGCATCTTTCATAATTCTTATGGAATTTTCAAACCATGCTAAAAATAGTTATTGAAATATTTTCATTAAAATGTTTCCATTTCAATGCATTTTAAATGGGAAAACAAAAATTATTAATGGATTTATTTATTTTCTTTGTACAATTAAGCTAGAGTGTTTGTTTATAACATACTATTTAATGAATAATTTCTTTTTCTTTTTAGACATATTTTTTAATTTGGGTTAGCTTCAATAATCACGACGATATTGAGCTCTAACGACTCCCAAATCGACTCTCTAGTCAAAATACATGGTTTTAAATACAACTTTTCCTTCTGCAACTAGTTGTCATAGCTGATAATAGGTGCCGATAGTATGATCATTACCCATTTACAAGCTAGTATCATTTTGCAAGCGTTGGCTAACTTGCTGTATCGGAATGCAGGCGGCAATGGAGGGTTAAAATAATCTCTGTGACCTTCTTGAGTCAAAGAAACATTAATACCATGTACGCTAGGATAAGAAGGGCCAATGTCCAATTATGAAAATTTGCGTAATTAAATATAAACAATTAAACATCTTAATATATTCAATAACTAAAATACTCACAAAGTTTTCCTGCTGTGTGAATAAATATAGTTGGTCCCTACTTACTTCAATGAGAGTATTACTCTAGTGATACATTATTTTCAAAGAAAAAGCCACATGCTTCTCCATACACAAAGTTTTATGACATTAGCCCTTATTTAACTGAGACAGTAAGACATGTAAAATTCTTCACTCTTATCTTATATTCTTTCTTGAGTTTTCTCATTCTTTAGCACTACACGTTGTAATAATAAGAGTTAATATTCAAAGTATATGAAAACTACTGTACATTGAATTTTTAATCCACTATTATAATAAATAAAAATAAACATTCCTGCTCATATCAAACATAGTTATTTTAAATAAAATTTGGTATAAATGTAATTTGGAGACGTTCTCAGTATAATTTTATATACTAGTTTTTATTTTACGGTCTAGGATTTGACTCTCATTGGACTTTGGAATAAGTTATTTTTCAAAAAGTTAATGAACAAAGTTTTTGGTAGTCAAGATGTGAAAATGTTAATTTTATTTTATTAGCGTGTTAAATGTGATTACTTTTAATTTGAACCTGTTGCATTCTCGCAGTTTGTGCGCTCGTTTCGGAAGAAATGTATCGAATCCCGAACAATAAGTACCCACGGTGATTACTTTTTATATAATTAACAATATGTGACCTTTGTGCTTTCGAACAAAATCCAAGGGATTGTATAAATTTTGAGGTGGAGAAGTATTTACAAAATATTATTTTATATCCTTGTGAATAACAAGTTTATGAAGAAAGGGCGCACAAAGAAAATCAAAGATATAATTGATTATTTAACTTCTTGTAGTAAAGGGTAAGTTTTTTTAATGGTATGCATATTACTGGCGCATAGGCTATCTGTATCTACTAATTTAAGTACAATGGATGAGCAGCGATACTATTTTATTTACTGTAGAAATAATATCAAAATTAAGATACAAATAAATACTTCTATATAACAATGCAGCGATTATTCTGATATTTCAAGTACTTTTTTTTTTAAAGAAAAGCTCTTAGCTGAAAGTAAATGTTACTAACACTCTGTAACGCACTTATTGTATGTTCAAAATCACTTGTGCCTTGGCCGAGTTCGTACACGCTAGTACTAAGTAATTTCAACCTAACAGGGAATCGAACTAGTCAAGTTATTGAGCTGATTAATTTACGCACTCAGTGCTCAGTCATAGCACTTTAGCAATATTGACCACGACATGAAGCCGATGATAAGTAAATTATATTTAAAACCATTAGAGTTAATGAACTTTTGTGTTCCCTATGCCATAAAGTAAGTAAGTATTTGATACCCGACCGCCTCTGTTGTATAGTGGTCAGATTTACTGGCTTCAGATACTGAAGTCCCAAGTTCGATCCCCAGTGCCCCTAATTGTGTCTGTGAAGCAGTGGGTCTGAAACGGAACCAAAATCAACCTCGTGAGGACAAATGAGGAGATAATTGAATGAATAAGTAGCGCTTCAGTCTAGAAAACTGAGATAGAAGTCTGGAGGGCTCGTTGTGCTAACCACATGGCACCCTCAGCTTGAAAATGTTGGCCCTATCTTTGCCAACATACGGCAGCCTCTCGATTGGTATAGCCTGCTTGCAGGCTGACACCATGGAGATATTACTCAAGTTAAACTCTACCAATAGGATAAAAAATTATTCCCAAAAACATTTATTTCTGGAAAATTGTGTAAATCCTATAGATGTTTGAAAACTGTAAACACCGTATTAAATAACAGATACCCACTTCAGTGGCTGAGTGGTCTAAGGTGTCACTAGTGTTAAATTGGCCTGCTGATAGCGGAGCACTTGGGGTGCAAATCCTGGTCGAGTCTATTGAGGGTAGTTTTTCCTAAATTGTTTCCCCATCTTCCAAAATAAAAATGCTGGTAGATAACCTCTCAAATGCTTCTTTCCTCATTACCACCCAATTAGATTATCATATATGCGTATAACATGAACAGGTAGTATGACGTGGTGATATCAGTAATAAAAATAACAGATATATTTATAGTCAAAATTGTTATAGTCTTCGAAATGAAACCGCTTTTAAAATATGTTATTGCCTCCTTAGCCTTTAAATTTTAAAAATTAGCCAAAGCACAGTGGCCAAATTTAGCACATTAAATTTTAGTTATTTTTTATTTTACCTGCTTACTAATAAACTCAAATAAATGGTACAACAAAATCGTAGGCTACATACTCAATCGTATAGGTTATTTATTATAGTTAGTGACAAAACATTCAAAAATAAGTTATCTCTAATTTTACCTTAAATAAATTTTTCTCTGATAAATAAGTGTACATTATTATTTATCACTACCCTCACCAGATATTTATTTGAAAATATTTCAATATTGGTACAACAGCATTAACCTGGAGTCACGTGACACTTTGATATGCTAATTACTCAAAATGGGTACGGGTACAAAACTTTCTCTTTGTGGTACAAAACGGTACAAAACTAGTACAAAACTTTGGCATCAAAAAATTCAAAAGAGGTATAACAGCATTAACCTGGAGTCACCACTTTGATATGCTAATTACTGAAAATGAGTACGGGTACAAACTTATTTGTGTTACAAAACGGTACAAAACTATTATAAAACTTTGGAATAAAAAAAAGTTCAAAATCAAAAGGGGTACAACCGCATTTACCTGGAGTACGTGGAGTACTCACGTTGATATGCTAATTACTCAAAACGGGTACGGGTACAATACTTTTTCTTTCTGGTACAAAACGGTACAAAACTAGTACAAAACTTTGGCATCAAAAAATTCAAAAGAGGTATAACAGCATTAACCTGGAGTCACCACTTTGATATGCTAATTACTGAAAATGAGTACGGGTACAAAACTTATTTGTGTTACAAAACGGTACAAAACTATTATAAAACTTTGGAATCAAAAAAAGTTCAAAATCAAAAGGGGTACAACCGCATTTACCTGGAGTACGTGGAGTACTCACTTTGATATGCTAATTACTCAAAATGGGTACGGGTACAAAACTTATTTGTGTTACAAAACGGTACAAAACTAGTACAAAACTTTGGCATCAAAAAATTCAAAAGTGGTACAACAGAATTAACCTAGAGTCACCACTTTGATATGCTAATTACTGAAAATGAGTACGGGTACAAAACTTATTTGTGTTACAAAACGGTACAAAACTATTACAAAACTTTGGCATCAAAAAAAGTTCAAAATCAAAAGGGGTACAACCGCATTTACCTGGAGTACGTGGAGTACTCACTTTGATATGCTAATTACTCAAAACGGGTACGGGTACAATACTTTTTCTTTCTGGTACAAAACGTTACAAAACTAGTACAAAACTTTGGCATCAAAAAAGTTCAAAATTAAAAAGTAGTAAAACAGCATTAACCTTGAGTCACCACTTTGATATGCTAATTACTCAAAATGGGTACGGATACAAAACTTTGGCATCAAAAAAGTTCAAAATTCAAAAGTGGTACAACTGCATTAACCTAGAGTCACCACTTTGATATGCTAATTACTCAAAATGGGTACGGGTACAAAATGGTACAAAACTAGTACTAAACTTTGGCATCGAAAGGTTCTAAATTCAAAAGTGGTACTACAGGTTAATGGAAGTCTAGCTGACTGGAATGAATAAGCTAATTTTTCTGCTCAAGAGTGTGATTGTATCTTGACGTTATGTCTCCCCAAGTTTAGTCAAACTTGGTCGCCTACACACTTTACGGTCCGGCACTACACTTCTTATCTCTCTCAATTCTTGGAAAAAAAGTTGCTTGCTGCCTTTACTGATTACCGTCGTGGTCGCCGGTCTCCCAATTGTTTAAACAAACCAGTAGTTCTGCCAACCTGATGGCTGGAATCCACCATTTTTTATAACGTTAGCAACGCCATCTATTTTAGAGCTGAAAGCTCAACACACCGCCAGAGAGGGTAGGCAGGCCTTAAATGTGGCGCAACACTTATGTCCTTGTTGCGCTTGGTGAGTGACCGCTGTTTGAAGGCCGCGCTAAGACCTAGGGCCAATCATATCGCTCAGAATGCGTGGTGCTCTGTACTGGTTAGGGAATGTTAATACCTGGCGGTTCGTGAACTACTAAAATAATCAAGATGGATTCCATAAAGAAATTTATAATTAATGAAAATAAATAAAAAAAAAACCACGATAGAAAATGACTGCAAAAAGGTAAGTAATAAAATAATGCAAAGATTAATATAATATTAAATTTCAGATATATTTTTTGTTTTTTCCAAAGACTTAAGTTACCAGGGAACCACTTTAAATAATTAATATCCCCGGGCAACAGCGACCAAAACGAACTTGCTGCCAAAGCTGCCATTAATCACACCACACTAATATATATAAAAGAACAATTAAAAAAATCACAATTATTATAATTAAATTACGAGATGGTAGTAATAAATTTAAAAAATACCTCGGGATTATTGAAAAGCCCTCATTTAACGAGCTACTAGCGACAATAGCATCACCTATTTATTACCTATAAAGTGTGGTAATCAGACAATCATAGATGTTGAGCTATATACACATATATTAATAATGAAACATGTCAATAAGAAGTACATAGGAAAACAGTTTAGAAACTATACAAACCATCCATTGCTTGCATCCATTAGACATAAGAATATGAAAGGAATTAATTATATATATATAATAATTGATATATATTATCGATTCCTTTCATATTCTTATGTCTAAAGCAATGGATGGTTTGTATAGTTTCTAAACTGTTTTCCTATGTACTTCTTATTGACATGTTTCATTATTAATAAACTAATTTATTAAACCTGCTATATATTCTTATCTCTCATACTGTAACTTTACGTTACACATTATTGGGACTTGTGTTAATATATTATAAAAAATGACAACCGGACAGGGATTGAGGCCTGGATTTCCGTGCGACTGAGCTATCATACATAATATGTTCACAACTTATTCGTCAATGTCGGGAACTAGGACTTACCCGCTTAAACGGGAATAACTAAAAGGGTTAATGAAGTAACTCTTTATTATTACCTAAGAGCGTACAGTCAGGCGCGAGTTTTCCTATATTTCGATGTGAAGTAATTTACTTATTTTATTATTGTTAGTACTAACCTGTATGTCATTTGTTACAAGATTTTATTGTTATGAAGCTTTTTTTTTAAGGCTAAGGCCTAATTTAAAAAATAAGTTTAACCCATTCTAACCTCTATTTGTATTGTTCGCATTTATATTAGTTTGCATTGCTTACATTAATCTTATTTGATTTTGTTCTGCAAATAAACGGGGTTTTGGTCTTTATAAAATGTATGAATGTCATCACTTTAGCTGATTGTCTTAAATACCTTTCTCCTGAAATTACCAAGGCTAAAATATATCACATTCATTAGGCGTTTGGACTTGCATCATGGCCTGATATGATTGAGTTTGTTGAAATAGATTGCTCTGTTTTATCACAATTGCTTTTCATGTTTAAATGATTGTAGATCGGCTCGTTACTCTACTTACAAAGGCTGTAGATTCATGTAACTGGGGAGCATGTACAAATATACTTGCATCTCGGATGCAACTCCATCAGAATTTTACCCGAAAACACGCGAGTGTTAAAATATTGGATTTGCCTGCTAATTGTTTATCATGTCAAAATTGTAATGTTCTCTTTAATTCACAATCTAGAAAAAAGCTGGAAATGAAACTATTTAAAATAAAACCTTTTATAGAGCGGGGTGACATAATATACATTAGATTCGAATTAATTATTAACTAAGACTAAATGAAATTCCGTAAAATATATGCTAATAAAAGTTGTCGCTAATTTCCCGAAATTTAAGTTTTAAAAAAGGTACATTTTCTCAGAGGTTAGTAAAAATCTAAAGGGAATTTTTTTACAAATTTCCTATTGTATAGATAAAAACACACACTCAAATAAGAATCTTTGGATGTCTTTAAATTGAAAAATGAGACTTGGACATGGGAATCGAACCCAGAATCCATAACTTTGTACCTCAATGCTTTTGAGACTGAACTATCGAGAAGTCTTCCCCTGATTATAGTAATTTTTCAATAATATTTTAAGGCAGAGTCTGTGATGGACATGTGGAAATCGTCCGCACGTCCATCACAGATTCTGGCATTAAATATGTGTGAAGAATGACCCTGACAATGGGACTATTCCTGGGTAGCTCAGTTGCAAGAGCATTGATCCACAAAGCTAAGAGTTCCAGGCTCGGTTCCCATGTTCAAATGTCCATTTTAAATTTTATGAATATAATATTTAGATGCGGCTATAATTGTAGTTAACAAACAGCTTTATACTAGCTTGTGTATTCAATCCATCAAGAGGATTTGGTGTTAAAGCAACTGGTATGAAAAAATAGAATTTTTTATGCAAAAATAGAAATAAAAATTTAATACCAACACTAATATATATATTTATGAAAATTCGCACCGTAGTCCTTTGTAAAAATCTTATGTTAAAGTATAAAATGAGACAAGGTTACTAGGCACAAAAATTGTATCTCTTACACTAGTGTATAGGGCAGTAAGTTTGTTGAGTATTCCAGCAAAGTTTTTGGGACAGTGGGTACGTGGAAAAACTGCGGACAAGATTTGGGGTGTGCAATGTGGTTTAATGCCAGGTAGAGTTTCAATGGACTAGAATATTTCAATTGCAATAAGTGATTAAGAAATGTTATGGCAATAAGCAAGAAAATGTATTTTGCATTCTTTGATCTGGAGAAAGCGTATGATCGAGTGAAGAGTAGTATATTATGGAATTCTCTGGATAGTATGGTTTGGATGCATAGTTAGTAAATACAATTATGGTGGTGAATAATGGAAGCAAACCATGCATTAGGGTGGATGGAGCTTTTTTGCGAATGGTTGGGACATTGAACAATGTGTTAGACAAGGTTGTGTTACGTCCCCATGGTCGTTTAATGTTTCATGATAAGTGTTGTAATGATACTGTTTTGGACCTCTCCGTAAATTTAAAAAGTCATGGATGAAGTGTATTTTTCTTTAATTAACTGCATATAAAATATCCTTTAATACTTCATCCATGAGAGTCACGCGCTTTTCAGAAATAATTTTAATATAATACACGACAAAAAAGACTTATTTTCTTTAAAGATCAACTCCGTACCTACGTTCCTACCTAATAGGAAGCTAGCCTTCACAACATCTGTTGCCAAAGCTTTTCCATTAGTTGGTTTTAACACTGGTTATAAGGGGTCCAAGAGGCAAGGGGTTAAGTCATATATAAGCAGTTTGTGCGTATGAATCCATATGAGTGCCAGTAAAATACAAACAGTTTGATTCATCACGTGACTCGTTAAAACAGTACCGTAACATTAATCTACAAGAATATAACAAAACAGTGCCGATAACTTAAATCAAGATAGTATTAGCATAAGAGAATATAATATTACACGTACTCAGAACATGTAACATGTAATATCACAGACCGTAAATTAACAAAAATTGTATAATTTAATATCATATATTCCGTACCGACGTGTAATAATTTAAATAAATCGTGTGCAAATTTAAAGGTTTTACTTCACAAGTATAAGAGTCATATATAAAAGATCACATAACCGCGTGCAAGTGCGCAGTAAGGGCATGTATGCGTCATCATAATTCATTAGAACAATATATTCCGTAACACCATAGTGTATGATAGATACTTGTGAGACGCGGGTGGTACAAATGGACAATACGAAGGTGAGAAAGCTTTTATATGCAGATGATGTATTAATATCAGAGATTGAAAGTGAGTTGCAGAACGCATTACATTGTTTGAATGTGGCGACAGGCAGAAAGGATCTTCGTGTAAATGTCTTAAAAGATAAGATGATAATTTTTTAATAAGGATGGATCAGGAAATGGTTGTCAACGTAATATAAATGGAAAACTGTTAGAACAAGTGAATGATTTTGTGTATCTGTGTGGAATTTCTGTAAAAATTAAAGGATGGATTGTGAAATCGACAGACAGGTGAATGCATCTCAGAAAGTAGTTTAATGTATGTTGACTATTGCAAAGAATTAAATAATATCAATAGAATCAAAGATGGCATTACATAAAAGTCTGTTAGCGTCAACATTGGTTTATGGATGTGAAGCGTGGTTTGTCTGGAGAAACACAAAAGCAACGTGAATGCGGTTGGGATTAGATATCTGATAAATGTATTTGGAAAAACTTGTATGGACAGAGTCGGTAGTGAATGAGTGGTGACGTAATTGGTTTGAAAGGGAAGTCAATAGGGCAAACGTGAAATAAGTTTCTTACAGTGGTTTGGACCTATTGAAGGATGAATGTGGATCGTGGACGCTGCAAATATATGAAAGTATAGTGTGTGGATAGAAAGGAAGGGGTAGCCGTGTAAGAATTGACTAAATTTTTGTAGATGAATGTGGGAAAAAACAAAACATTTAGAGTTTTACGAATAAAAGGGCATTACTATTCGGTGTATGGATGTTGTTAAGGGAAGGGAGTATGCAAGGATAGGGAAGTGTGAAGAAAATAAGTGATGGTGGTTTAAGTACGGAGCTGTTGATTTAGAGTTATAGGCCTATATGTACAATTTCTTGCCTACCCCTTAAGGGAATGGCGTGATTAGGCAGGCAGACATTTCTTAACCATTTGAGATCCAACATAAGTATCAGGTCCCAGAGCTACACTTGACCACTTACTAAAGTAAAGTTAATCAAATTGTAGAACAATATATGACCCTTAAAAAGATTTAATTTCTACTCACCTGTATAAGAAAACCAAGCTAACTAGTCTAAAAACATGAGGAGGAATGTAAATATAAATTTTCACAGGCATTATAAACTAGAAAAGACTAGAAACAATATTGATGATAAAACAATCAACTTATCTGGTCACGGTCAAACCTCTTTTTTCTTTACTATAACCAAGCACGCAAGCGCACACTTAAATCTACTGATAGTAAAATATCATAAAGAGGAACTATGAGGCAGGTAAGTAAGAATAATGGCACCTAGATTTGCCTGGAAGGAGAATTAAAACTACGAGCTTAGAGCAAACACTCTTAGCTTAATTTATCTGTTTGGTTTCTAGCTCAGCGTCTTAAGTCAAAGTCAGGCACATTATCCATGTGTTCAACACTGCCATTAAGAGGAATAAACCGGATTCAAACCAGGTACCCCGTGTTGGAGTCGGGCACACTAACCGCGCTCCCAATACTACCGCTATACTAAAAGTCTGGCACATGATTGACTCATGGTCAGTTCTGCATCCAAATACCTTGTCCACCGGTAAATACCTGGAGCTCGAGTGTTTGTGTGCTGTGACGTCACTTGTACTTTCTGTACAAACAATGTTCCTGCTATGTACACCAACACCTCTTCGGAACTTCCCAAGACATTCAGGTGAAAAGGTTCAACAAAGGCTGTGCAAGAGTGAAAATATTTTATTTTATTTTCTTATTTTTATGATTGTGAGCCTTTTTAATAAAATAAAAATATTAAAATAAGTAATAATAGAGCAAAATTGTTATGTATTTTTTGTTTAAATAGTTATAATGCTTAATTTAACTTAATAATACTAATTCGTATCCAAGTATTAAGAAATACAAGCAAAAGCCTTAATTTTTTTTGTGGATGTACGGATAGTATAGCACTATATGGTAAGCATATTTTAGGAACGGTATGTACCATATTTTCCAACATATTAATTTTTATTTAATAAATAATGAAACTGAATCGGCGGCAGACTTTCTCATTCTTTTACAAATAAATTTCCTATTAGAAAACTACTTTGTATTTTGAAATTAAATTTAACTCTCCTTATTTAGCAATAAATACTGGTTCATTTGACATTTTTAATACAATCGTTACTATCATATTTTAAAAACTGGATAGGAAATGGCCCGAAATTATGTGATTTTCACAGAAATAAATACAGCCAAACCGGGCCGTATCGTTGAGAACCAAACACAGGCAGGAGTGACAGCTTGTGTTTGATTGACAGCGGCGGGTGGGTGGGGAGATATGAGGGGGATGAAGATCATTAGCAAACTTTTCAAAACCAGCTGAGAAAAGTATTGAGGTACAAAACCATACCAAGAATAATATTATGATATTTTAGAATGTTCTTGCCTGTTAGCTATTTAATGTGTGAAAGCTGTACAGTCTATTGTTACCAGTATCCTTTGACATTGTTTAGTTTTATATTTTAGTTTGAGCGTAGGCTACCAATTTAACTGGCATAAATATAATTATATTAATCAAGGCCGTAGCCAGCAAATAATTTCAGGGGTGGCCCATCCCCCAATTGATGGAGGCTAGGACAAATTTTAAGTATTAAACTCCTCTAGAAGCATTTTTTATGGCAACATAACACCATAGCTGCCATAGGCTAGAAAAAAATCAAAATATTAAACACCTCTAGAAGCTCTCTGAAGTATTTTTTATGGAAGCCTAACACCATAGCTGCCGAAGGCTAGAAAAAATTCTAATTATTAAACACCTCTGGATGCTCTCTGAAGTGCTTTTCATGGTAACACAGCCCCCTAATTTGAACTTTTACATTAATTTTGGTATTGTTTAAACCATAAATAAAGCCATATATATTGTTCATAAAATTTCTCGACTATGGCCTTGATATTAATCAACTTTAATATGAATTTTGCTGTGTACAAAATGTCTAAGCCTCGTTCATTTCCAAGTAAAGTATGCAAAAGAAGAAAACGATCCAGAGATTTAAAGAGATGGAGAATCCAGAAAGAAGAACCATAATTAACCGGAAACCAATTTGAATCACTTAAAAGGTAACTGTAGTTTGAAAATATTACAACTAATATTTGTATTTTGTGTTTGTTAAAGTATATTTAGGCGTATTTTATTTATTTATCTTCTAAAAAAAATTCTGCGAATATGCCAAAAATGTGCCAAATATATTTATGTTGATAAATAAATTGTAAAAAAAAAAATGTACAGTCTTGTACATGAAATGTGGCTGCGTTAAATTGGTTCCAAACGGAAATGAAGGCAAGTTTTTGTAATCGAGTGTGTTGGCTACCTAAAGTTTAAAATAGTCCTTAGATATACCCAAAATATAAGGTGTTGATTGTATTATAATATAATTTATAAGTTATGGGTTAGTGATTATAAGCCCTAATCAGTATGCGTGCCAAGTAAATCACACGTTTTTCTGGTTTATTAGTGGGTGGGAGGTCAAGGTTTGAATTCCGACTTGTGTAATCTACCAAAGCTTCTTTTAGTAACAGTTTCCCACGCTTCCTCCACACAAACCCGGTACATTTCTTCTCTATTCTACTTTACTCACTCTTACCCTATTATAATAACTAAATGTGAATAGCTTAGATGAATGGTAAGACGTTCTGTAAATAATAAATAACTATGTAAAAAATTTTGATGAAGATGACGAATTGGAGGATTTACTACCGAATGTGGAACATCCTTCACTCGTTAGTGAAAACACTATTTCAAAATATGAATATAGTAATGAAAATACCTTACCACCACTTTTCATAGAAAATTGAAAGGTTGAAAGAATACAGTATTCTTCCACTACGGGTCACCGAATTATTGATGTAATGCCTTTTTCTAAACAGATAATTAAATTAGATGAACACTCCAAATCATGTACGTTAGGTCACTCACCATAAACTAGAAAAGGAAAAGGGAAATGGGCTTGAATTTACTCAGACGATGATATGGGAGGGAACTTGGTAAAATCCTAGTGGCCCCCCTGATGGAAATGTCTAGGCACACCACTGGTTTAACGAAAGGGTAAATTTGATGGACCAAGATAGAATGGAACAGGCATAATGTAGTAGGTGTCTAGATTAGTAATATATTTAAAAAAAATACTAACATAAAATAAATGTGTTTCAAAGAGTAAAAGCTAAAGCGTCTTAGTTCAAGTGTTTGTATCCAAGGTTACGAAGCATAGTATAAACTTTGTCATATTAAAATGTTTAGTTTATAAACTAGGAAGTATCGAGTCTACTACCTCACCAATAAAGTGCTGGTGTTAGAGAGTGGTGATACATTGTTAGCTACACATGCATTGCTAACAAACCAGACAGTCCTCAATAAGGATTGTTTGTGTTAGAGAGAGGGGATACAATGTTAGCTACGCATGAATTGACAGACAGCCCTCAGTGACATACCAGGGTAACCACTCTTTTACTTACTAATATCAAGATAAAAGTATTGTAATCTTGAATATAAAATTTATTTCAAGATATTGATGAATTTTTACTCTTTTTATAAACTCGAACTCAAAAAACTAGTTTTCACAATTCTGTTTGTCCCCATGTCTGTCAACCTGTCCCTGGCCACGGATCGGATACGGTTTGATTGAATTTTTCAAACTTGATATTTATAAGTTATAGGGCAATATCTCAACACGTTTATTTTATTTTGACCTTAGCCTTCAAATTAAGGATAGTTTATAAATGAGAGATTTTTTAATGCAATTTTTTTTTTCAAAACTGGATCTAAAGATTCTGATTAAAATGCAAACCTAGGGAGTAATTTATCTCACAAATAACAAGGTAGAGGCTATTTGGTTTTTGGTCAGTAAAATTTTGAAGTGTGATGAGTGATTTTTCAAAAACTTGAAATATTTTAAAAAGAGAGTCGATGATTCAGTTCCCAATTGATATCTTGGGAGTGTCTAACATGACAAATAACATTTTATAAGTTTACTTGTTTTTTTAATACATTGTCATTAGTGGGTAGTTTATCGAAGAGTGCTTTTTCAAAAACTTGGGGGAAAAATCGCTTTGACGATTTGGCTCTAAATAGATATCTTGAACTTGTTTGAGATTAAAACAACACAGTGCTGCTGGCAACAGATATATTAGCTTATATCAAGTAATATTTTGTCAATAAGTGATTTAACAATGTTACTCCAGGCCGCCACCGTGGTTCGGATTCCACGTTAAACTGTAGGTCCTTCATTTCATATCACAATCACCCTACCATTACACATTAGCGTAAGTGCGTATAACCCGAACGGGTAGTAAGACGCCGTGCTAATAATAATAATAATAATAATAATAATAATAATAATAATAATAATAATAATAATGTTACTTGTAATTAATTGCGAGGTATATATCCAAAGTAATATTTTGTTAGGACGTGAATTAAGTATGTTACTTGTAATGAATTGTGAGCGATAGAGCTAAAGTAATATTTTGTCAGTAGGTGATATGAGTGTTATTTATAGTTAATTGTAGTTAATTGTGATGGATATACCGCAAATAATATTTTCAGGGTGGCCACTCACCAGTAAAATTGGGAAAAATCCCGGGAAATGTTCTTGAAAATTTGCCATCATTTGAGAATTTAAAGGCGAGGACCACTATAAATAGTTTTTTGGGTATACACATTTAAACATTTGCCATGGGGAAAACCACTTTAAATATATTCTGGAAAAATTAAATTAAAAATATTATAGGTAAGGAAAACTATAATTAGCGTTTAGGGGTATCCAAATCTCAAAACAGTTCTAGAGGAGGATCACTCCAAATATCTTGGAAGGAGTCTAATTTTCAAAATATTACTGGACAAGGACCTTTCAAAATGGATTCTAGGGGTATTCAATTTTCACAAAATATATGGTGTTGAGTCCCCAGATCTCCTATTAATTGGAAGAAAGTTCCTTTAAAAAAATTGTATACACTCCTACACAAATAAAGTTCCACCGCCACTGGGTGAAGCACCATTTGTAAATGTATAGGCCTATGAATACTACTGTTTATCTTGCCTAATCTCTACTTGTATCCGAGCACACATCCCACGTGCAATAATGGCCTTTTGATCCAGACCTTTAAAAAATATATGTTGAGAATGTAGAGTAATATCATGGATGTACCCTCGTTTTCAGTGGGGAGAGAAAGGTCTTGTCTATGGTGGATCGTGGTAAAGTCTCCCAACAGGAGTTGGTCAGCATTTTTTTTTATACATGGACTTATCTAATAAATGTGTGTAATACTGCAATCTATGGTGGTAGAACCGAAGGAGGGGGGGGGCAAGAATGGCCTCGTTCCCCTGAAAATAATCTCAGCTGGAATAAATCCCACCCCCCTAAATATATTTTAAATCCTCTGATACAATCGAATATGAAGTTGAAAGATCTTGCATTAACCACAAAATAACTTCTATATACATTCAATTATCAAAAGTTTTCCAGAGAAGATCACTTCAAAGTTTCTAGAGGCATCTAATTTTCGAAAAAAATTCAAGCTAGGAGCAATCTAAATATCTTCTAGAATCACCTAAATTTTAAACATTTTTGGAGGAGAACCCCTTCAAATAGCTTTCAGGAGATCTAAATTTAAAAAAGTAAACTGGTTGAGGACTATTAAAAATAGCTTCTTGAGGTATCCAACTTTTAAAAAATTTCCGAAGGACGCTACTCAAAATAGGTTCTAGGAACATCCAAAGTTCTAAATAATTTGCAGGGGGGGCTATTCTAAATATCTTTTAAAAGAGTATAGTTTCAAAAAAGGGGGAAAGGACCACTTCAAATTAGGGACAGATCAAACGATAAGTGGAGTGTAGAGAGGGGTGATTGCCCTTCTTGGAATAAATTAGCCCTCTTCTAGATGTAGTTCACACCTTCTGATATTCTCAAATAGATTCTAAATACATTCATATAAAAAATAATCCATGTGAGAATCTTTCCAAATAAAGTAATATTTAATCAGGAGATAACAACGTTAATAAGGCTACTTGTGAGTGATGTGGTTAGAGAATTGTGTATATTTTTGTTGATTATTTTATCGTAATAAAAATAATGACTTTAATATTTTTATTAATTCCTTGTATTTTCTTCTTAGAGAACATACCTTTCCTGCTATTATTTTACAATAATTTGGTTAACATTTTCACTGTATATTATGTATATGATTGGTGTATTTACCAACATTTAATTATTTTTATTTGTACATTAAACAGAAGGGACATTGTTTATTTAATGTTATGTAAAGCGCACTATTTTAATCGATTGGCATTGTTATTATTAACGAATGACAGACGTTCACTGTAATGTGACTAAATATATAGTGTAAAAAGAACACCTGGATACAAAAATAGAACACCTAGCTTTTGGCTTAGCGAGTTCTTTATTCGCTATGTATTAACTTGTGGTCCACTATTATATGGATCCATCTCAACGTTTGTCTGCCAGTTGTTTTTTTGTCGACCAGTTGGCTGTCTATCACTTTGTGGTTCTATGTACGTATTTTTCGACGAGTCGACGGCCACTAGTTACCTAGTCTATCAAATGTTTGTTAATATTTTGTCGATCAGTTGGTCGTCTAGCACATGGTTCTACCCTTATCAACAACTTGGTCTAAGTACTACTTCGTGTAGATTTCTTGTCTGTCGATCACTTTGTTCACACGTATCGACCAGTTTATTGTTGATTAGTTTTATGCACCCAAATTGGTCAACTATTCGTGTGTATATCACTTTGTCCTCGTATGCATGGGCTAGTCGACCAGTAGGTCATAGTAGGGTCAGATAATTAACCCACCAATCATTCCAAATATTTGTATACTTTTTGTCGACCAATTGGCTCTTTATCACATGGTCCTACTCACATCGACCATGTGATCGACACTGCTTTTGCATGACAGTCACTTGTCTGTCGACCACTTTTTCCACACATGTTAACCAGTGTGCTGTCGATCAGTTAGCTGGAGCCCCAATTGGTAGGCCAGTTTGCTGTCATTTTGTCCACCTAAGCATGAACTTGTCAACCAGTTGTTCCAAATCGTGTCGGCCACATGTCTCATCTAGCCTTCGAGATATTTTTTACAGCTTAACGACCAGTTTGTATTATGACAGTGTAAACAATATGAACCTGTAACTAATTTTGTTTACAAATACAACTATAGTACTTAGGCCTAGAAATTTAAATCATATCATTAATGGCATTCAGTCCTAGTTAATTATAATTGTGTCCAAAAAATATCAAGATCATTACACTTATTGTATTTCGTTGAATATCATATTTTTTAAAAGTGTTTATTTTAAATGAAAAAAACCTTTAGTTAATGTCATTCTTATCCCACATATTCCAAAAAGTGTATTTAATTTTGTATATTAACTTGTTGGAGTATGTAATAATCTTTACAAACCTCACAGTGAATTTGTTCTCATTAACATAAAAAATCATATATTTATTCGAGTTTCCCTGGCTAGGCCAGGGGAGGATCCAGGTGGGGTTGGGTGCAATCGTCCCCTTCTGCATAGAAAATAATCATAAATATTGAAACCAATACTTTAAAGTTGTAAAGAATGACTTACTAACACCTTCCTCATCCTATCTCCTACACGACCTAATCAAAATTAGGCAACATCTCTTTCAACTTAGCTCTAGAGCAAAGAAAAGGGATTAAAACTAAAATTTTCCAATATTTATATTAAGTTTAGTATTAAAATACACATTTTTTCTTTTATTACTAAAACACTTTAGACCTATGTAAAGTGTATATTTATTACTTTTATTGTGACGGCGACTTTTTGTTTTATGTTATTTTTGTATTAAAATTACAAATTGATTAATCCAAATTGTGTTCTTTCTTAAAGTATTATTATTATATTAATTGTTAATTTCAACTAGTTTTTTAAACTCGCAATATTATAATTAAAATATTATAAATTAAAATCTTTATTAATCAAAATTATTAAATTTATCCTTGAAAGAGCCTTGAAAAAACCAATTCACCCCTACAACTAGCCCTGGATCCACCCTTGGGCTAGGCGTAGTTAAAAGTATTTGTCCTTCTAACGGTAGCATTGTATTCCACCAAATCCCTCTGTAAACATTCCCTGTTAGGTTACTAATCCCCTCTTTCCTTACTTTTATTTTTACTCAAAAGCGAGAAGTTAAGCAAGAGTGAGAGGTAATGATACTGTCTCCCTCTTTAACCGGGCCGTCACGAGCACGACAACCCGATAGTACTACACTCTATCGGTTTGTCGTGCTCGTGACGGCCTGGTTAAAGAGGGAGACAGTATCATTACCTCTCACTCTCACTTAACTTCTCGCTTTGAGTACAAATAAAAGTAAGGAAAGAGGGGATTAGTAACCTAACAGGAAATGTTTACAGAGAGGTTTGGTGGAATACAATGCTATTGTTAGAAGGACAACTACTTTTAACTCTACGTCTAGCTCAAGGGTATATCCAGGGCTAGTTGTAGGGGTGAATTGGTTTTCACAAGGCTCCTTCAAAGATAAATTTAATAATTTTGCTTTTGAGAGAAAGGACAGGGAGGGGTGAAAATGTTTTTTCAAGAGGCTTCTTCAAGGATAAATTTAATAAATTTAATTTATTATCATTTTAATAATAGTACTGCCAGTTTAACATAATAGTTTAAATCAATTTGTAATTTTGGTACAAAAATAACATAAAACAAAAAGTCACCGTCCCAATAAAAGTAATAAATACATACTGTACATAAGTCTAAAGTGTTTCAGTAATAAAAGAAAAAAAAATAATACTAAACCTAATAGTATAAATTCTGTAAAATTTTAATTTTAATCAACTTGTTTTTGCTCTAGAGCTAAGTTGAAAGAGCTGTTGCCTAATTTTGATTAGGTCGTGTAGGAGATAGGGTGAGGAAGTTATTAGAGTCAGTCATTCATTACAACTTTAAAGTATTGGTTTCAATATTTATTACTATTTTCTATGCAGGAGGGGACGATTGCACACAACCACCTCCCCCCATCCCGCCTGGATCCGCCCCTGGCCTGGCCAGGGAAACTCTAAGAAATATATGACTTTTTTTAGTATGTGAGATGAAAATGATATTAAATAAAGTTTTTTTTAAGTAAGATAAACACTTTAAAAAAATTATATTCAACGAAATACGATAAGTGTAATTTAGATACAATTATATTTAACTAGGACTGATTGCCGTTAATGAAATGATTTAAATAGCTAGGTACTATAGTTGTATTCGTAAACGAAATTAGATACAGGTTCATATTGCTTACACTGGCATCATACAAACTGGTCGATAAGCTGTGAAAAATATCTCGAAGGTTAGATGAGCCATGTGGCTGACACGATTTGGAACAACTGGTTGATAAGTTCATGCTTAGGTGGACAAAGTGACAAGAAACTGATCAACCAATTGGAGTGTTGGAAAACCGATCGACAACACACTGGTTAACATGTGTGGAAAAAGTGGTCTACAGACACATTACTGTCACGCAAAAGCAATGTCACCCTATGGTCGATGCGGGTAGGACCATGTGATAAAGAGCCAATTGGTCGACAAAAAGTAGACAAATATTTGGAATGGAATGCTAGGTGGGTCAAGTATCCAACACTAGTAGAACCCACTGGTCGACTAGCTCATGCATAGGAGGGCAAAGTGATCTTCATACGAATGGTCGACCAATTTGGTTGCATAAGATTAATCGACAATAACTTGGTCGACACGTGTGGACCAAGTGATCGACAGACAAGTAATCGACACGCAGGAATACTTAGACAAAGTTGTTGACAATAGTAGGACCATGTGGTAGACAGCCAACTGATCGACAAAATATTAACAAATATTTGATAGACTAGGTAACTAGCAGCTGTCAACAAATACATACATAGAACAACAAAATGATAGACAGCCAACTGGTCAAAAAAAAAATCAACTGGTAGACAAACGTGTATCCATATAATAGTACACCACAAGTTAATACATTGCAAATAAAAAACTCGCTAAGCCAAACGTTAGGTGCTTTATTTTTGTATTCAGGTGTTTTTTTTTTTACACTATAAATTTAGTTACATTCCTGTGAATGTCTGCCATCCGTTAATAATAACAATTTCAATCAAATTAAAACAGTGCGCTTTGACATTATCTGATAGCTTGTGATCTTAGTAAATAATCACACATTTGTAGCCAACGATTTCCGCACATCCATAATAGACTCTGCCTTAAAATATGAGTAAAGAATTACCCTGGACACGGGACGATTCCTGGACCATTGGCGTACTAAGCTAAAGGTCCTGGGCTCAATTCCCATGTTCAGGTGTCATTTTTCAATATTCAGAATATAATATCCTTTCTATTTAATATACGAATAAAAATAATTAAATATTGGTAAATTCTCTAATCATATACATAATATACAGTGAAAATGTAAACCAAATTATTGTAGAAACAGAGCATAAAAGGTATGTTCTCTAAGAAGAAAATACAAGGAATTCATATAAATATTAAAGTTATTATTTCTATTACAATAAAATAATCAACAAGAATATACATATTTCTCTCTTCATATCACTCACAAGTAGCCTTAGTAACGTTGTTATCTCCTGACAAAATATTACTTTATTTGTAAAGATTATCACCTTGATCTTTTTTGTTAATTGAGCCCCATGACTTCTTTGGTGCTGACTGACAGTTCACAGTTGAAAGCTGACGTCTTTGAAAAGCTACCAGACCAAATTATGTATCCCTACGCCGAACCATATGATCTGCAAAAAGATGTGTTTAGCAGCTGTCACTTCTGACGGTCAAAATTTAGATGTATACCTAAATGATGACTGTCAGAAGTCAGCTGTAAGCTGTCAGTCAACACCAAAGAAGCCATGGGGCTACTGTATAAAGAAGCCATGGGGCTACTGTATTTAGAAGCTCTTTGGATTATTTTTTGAAAATTATATGCATGCATAATCTATTTGGAGTGATTCTCTCCTAACAAATTTTTAAAATTGGATGTCTCTAGAAACTATTTGGAATGACACATTTTTTTAAAATTGAATGTCTTTAGAAGTTTTTTGCAGTTTTATTCAACTCTTTTAGCTTCATATTTAAGAATATCAGAAGGTGTGAACTACATCTAGAAGGGGGCTAATTTATTCCAAGAGGGGCAATCAATCACTCCTCTCTACACTCCACTTACCGTTTTCCCTGTCCCTGATTTGAAGTGGTCCTTCCCCACTTTTATGAAATAACTCTTTTAAAAGATATTTAGAGTAGTCCCCTCCAAATTATTCTGAAATTTGAATGTTCCTAGAAACTATTTTGAGTAGCATGTTTCGGAATTTTTTTAAGATGAGATACCTCCAGAAGTTATTTTTAATAGTCCTCCCCCAGTTTACTTTTTTTTAATTTTAGATATTCTGAAAGTTTTTTATAGGGGTTTTCCTCCAAAAATGTTTAAAATATAGATGCTTCCAGAAGCTATTTAAACTGCTCCTAGCTTGAATTTTTATCTTTTTCTCAAAAATTAGATGCCTCTAGAAACTATTTGAAGTGGTCTTCTCCGGAAAGCTTTAGATAATTGGATACATATTGAAGTTATTTTGGTGTTAATGTAAGATCTTTCAACTTCATATTCGATATCAGAGATTTTAAAATATATTTGAGTGGGGCCGGAGGGGGGGTGTATTTATTCCAGCTGGGATTTTTTCAGGGGGACGATGGCCCTCTTTCCCCCACCCCCCTCGACCCACGGTTCTACCACAACAGATTGCAGTACTACACAATTCATACCACTATCATCTTCAATAATTATCTATTAGAACACTTTAAATTTCTTTGATGCGTCTATTTAAAAAAATAAGAATTGCTGACCATCTCCTGTTGGGAGACTTTACCACGATCCACCATAGACAAGACCTCTCCCTCCCCACTAAAACGAGGGTGCATCCATGATATTACTCTACATTCTCAACGTACATTTTTTAAAGGTCTGGTCAAAAGGCCATTATTTTACGTATGATTTGTGCTTAGCTACAAGTAGAGACTAGGCAAGATAAACAGTAGTATTCATAGGCCTATACATTTACAAAAGGTGCTACACCCGTTGGTGGTGGTGGTGGTGGTGGAACTTTATTGGTGTTGGGGTGTATATGAATTTGTTTTAAAAAGAAACTATCCCCAAGTCAAAGGAGATCCGGGGACTCGTCACCAAAATTTTTATGAAAATTGAATGCCCTTAGAATCCACTTTGAAAGGTCCTTGTCCAGAAATATTTTGAAAATTAGACTCCTTTCCAAGATATTTGGAGTGATCCTTCCCCAGAAAATTTGAGATTTGGTTACCCCTAGAAGTTAATTATATTTTTCCTTGCCTAGAACTTTTTAATTCAATTTATTTTATTTAAAGCGATTTTCCCCATGACAAATGTTTGGATGTGCATGCCCAAAAAACTATTTCACTATTTAAATTCTCGAATGATGGCAAAATTCACTCACATTTCTCGTGATTGTTTCCAATTTTCCCGATGAGTGGCCACCCTGAAAATATTTATTTAGGTATATTCTTCCCAATTAATTACACCGTTACATCACGCCCTAACAAAATATTACTTAGCCATATCCTGCACAATTAATTACAAGTAACATTGTTATATCACATCCTAACAAAATATTACTCTTGGTACATTCCTCACAATTAATTACAAGTAACACTGTTATATCCTAACAAAATATTACTCTTGGTACATTCCTCACAATTAATTACAAGTAACACTGTTATATCACATCCTAACAAAATATTACTCTTGGTACATTCCTCACAATTAATTACAAGTAACACTGTTATATCACGTCCTAACAAAATATTACTCCTGGTACATTCCTCACAATTAATTACAAGTAACACTGTTATATCACATCCTAACAAAATATTACTCTTGGTACATTCCTCACAATTAATTACAAGTAACACTGTTATATCACATCCTAACAAAATCTTTCTCTTGGTACATACCTCGCAATTAATTACAAGTAACACTGTTATATCACGTCCTAACAAAATATTACTTGATATAGGCTAATATATCTGTTGCCAGCAGTGACAAGTAACGTTGCTATATCAACTCCTTACTAAATGTTTATTTAGATATAGGCCCTACTCCTAAAAAGAATACACGTCTAGTAATGACCATCTTTATACAATATGTTCCTCTAACAACATCACTTACCACTAGCTACAATAACTAGCATAGTTAAACCATATCTAGGCAAAAAGTTGCTTTCGCTATATCATTTATAAGCAAACACAAGTAACACTGTTATATTATTCTTTACATAATGTTCCTCACTTATACTAAAATGAACTCTATGACATTTATCAATAAATTATATAGACTAGAGATCTGGAAATTATCAACAAAAATTCAATTGTGAAGTAATAACTTAAGAATATATAGATTAGCTTGAAAACCAACATATTTTCAAATACTGATACATTAAATAAAACATTTGAACATAATGATTATATTCTTGACATTTGGCTAAGCTGATCAATTCCCCTGACCATGTCATTATTAACAAAAATATAATTCACGTTTTAAATGGCATAATTAGAACCAAATTTTAACATAGATTGTCAAAATGCTCTATTAAAAGTCGTAACGAAATATTTGTAACTTTTTTCAACCAAATACGCAACATTCTCTAATGTAATCTCCAGACATATTAGAATACAGTGTAAACTATATAATGATATTTAACACAACACAATATATTATAGTTTACACTTTTATACTGTAAAACATAATGTATTACAATTTTATACGTTGGTGTAGCTTAAAGATAACACGTAATAAACAGCTAAAGTGTTTACTTAAGAGCAGTTTTATTATTTTTGCGAGCCATTTGCGCATCCTTTATAAATTGTGGATCGCGAGCTTTCCGTCCCCAAATGATTTGTGGGTCCACTATTTCTGGGAGTAAGCACTCACTATAAAATCTATTTAGTTTGGGAAGCATTTTATTTTCCCAGTATACTCCATCTCTTTCAATTCTTTCAATAAAAAAGTCATTTTTGGTGTAAACAACAAAATCACAGTATTTTTTGTTGCATATATTCAACTGTCCCTGAATTTGATCATAATACTTATGAGACCTTTTGAGCGCTAAATGATTATTTTTTTTCTTCCAAACATATGTTCCTGTTTGTTTTCACAAACTCTTCTAGCGAAGATGTACCCACAGAAAGTAAACATTTTACTTCTACCAGCCCGTCATCTCCTACCAGACCGTCTGGACTGGCACCTAAATAAGGTTCTCCAGGATATATGAAAATCCCACAATCACGCACTTCAGTGTTTTTAATTTCTTCATATTTTCCCTTAGCTTTCCTTTCATTCAGTCTTCCAAATGTGATAGCTTCTGTATTCAATTCTTTCTTGTAAAGAATGGTTTTAACCAGTGAATCACAGGGTGTTGTGTCCTTGCGTTTTATTACAGAACCAAAATGAGAGGCAGTTAGGCGATTTCGGCGAATTTCTCTCCATTTGATGTTTTCATGTTGGCCAACAGTACTTCTTTCAATTATATTTATTTTTTCTGGTGGACTTATATCATTCTTTAGTGATTGGAGAATCTTTTCTTTACTTGTAATTAAATCCGTCTCATTAATTTCCAGATCTGCAGCCAAAAGTCCATAATCCAAATCAGGATCTGCTCGAATCTTTCGTTTTTTCTTTTGTGGCTTGGAGGCAAAACTAAGTGCACGACTTGCCCGACGTTTCTCGCGTTTTTTAAACTCCTTCTTGAAATGCGATCCGGGACTGTGCCCTGTCTTTCTTTTCCAAGGACTGCTATGCCAAGCAGGTCCAGACGAATGAGCTAGCCCTGCACCCATGCACCGACCGTGATATGACCCACGTCCTGCATGGTTTACACGCTTCCCACCAGTAAACTTCGCAACAAGACTCATTAGTCTTTCTGCCTGATTGGTGGTTTGGTTCCATACAAGTTTGTCTGCTTTATTTATTAATGGATCTATTGCTTTCATGACTCCTTCCATTAACCCACAGCTTTGTAGCAGGGGAACTAAATTCTCCTCTCCTGTTTCTTTCCTCTTACAATAAACGTCTCTGCACGCTGTGTGATCTCCAAATACATGAGACGGACCATTTCTAAGGTCCTCTCTCAGTTGAAATATAGTTTCCTCATTGAAATTAATATGGTCAACATTCTGAATAGCCTTTCTGGCACCTGTCTTCAGTCGTCCTATTCTGCTGTCAAGGGCTTTTCTCGCTGTAATTGGGAAATTTAAATTCTTCGTAAGTTTGTGCAAGTGATTTCTATAGTTTTTTGCCATATGGTTTGCACACTCTATTTTTTCAACTTCCCGGCCGTACGGGACTCTTTCTGTTATTTTCTTGTATACACTTGAATCAAACCCTCCCCAATATAATATTTGTATTTTAATCCATGTTGTTTAATGCTGGCGCAAAATCCTTCCAGAATAATGTCCTGTTCCATCCCTGTGCTTGGTCCTTGATAGTTAAAAAAACACAAGTGATCACTCACTTCTTTCTTTTTTTTCCCAGCCGCTACACATGTGTAACAGAACTTTTCTTTGACTCCAATAAAAAGTAGCTGCTTTGTTTCAGCACCAATCAAACACCCCTGAAAATATTAATATAGTAGGATAAGTATATTAAAATATATTATATATATTTTTAATATATATACGGGAAGTACAACCAAATAAATTATTAAATCAAGTGATGTAAATAATTTAAAGAAATAAAACTATTGCAATTTCATCATAAACTTTATGCCCGTTTTCAAGATCAAATTTACAAATATACATACACCCCTCCACCTCCCTTTAAACCACCCAAATAAGTTTTCCCAAAGTCGATACGTGGCTAAATCGCTTTCTTGCATCCGAAAATGGTAGAAGACCCAATTTCATAACATTTCTTGCGCCCCTTTTTCAAGAAAGAATTTACAAATATACAACCCCCACCCTCTTCCAAGCCACCTAATTTTATTTTTAAAGTATTTGCACAAGATATCTCAATAAGACATGTCAAGTATCGCGGTTTTTCCCTATAATATTAAAAAATTCTGCAGCGCCCGTAGGTTCTTTGTTGCACCCCAGTACATCGCGGGGCACAGTTTGGGAACCTCTGTATGTGTTATCTTAACTACAGTTACAAATTCAATTGTTTCTTACCACTCCGCCCAGCGAATCATAGCTATGTCCATAAGTCCTTCTACTCCATCCTCCATCACCAATAACAGCTATATACGGTATACCATCACTGTCAATATGTCCTCTCTCGATAGCTCTCTCCTTTTCTTTTGCCCCAGCGGCAGCCATTTTGTCAAAAAGGTGGTCCTTCCAACACTGTATCAAAAATAAATTTGTTCTGATTTTTATTTTACTTAATGATGATGTTGTACAAGTAAAAATAAATTAAATACAGTCCAATTTTCATAAGAATAATCCTAACTAAAATATAGAATGGCTAGTAGATGTATTTTCGTATATTCGTACATCAAGTAATCTGATCTTCAAATGTTTATTCTATTTTGAGTAGACTTTCCCAAAATGACTTTAAGTAGTCTTCCCCATAATTCTTTAAATTGTCTTCCCTGGATTATTTTTTTTAAATTTGGATTCATTCAGAAGCTATTTGGATTGGTCCTTCTTCCGATTAAAAAAAAAAAATCGGATTACTCTAAAAGCTATTATGATCAGTCCTCTCTTTGAATTTAAAATATATAATATACTCTTTTAAAAGTTATTAAAAGTGCTCTTCACCTGGAAATGTTTGGAATTTGGATGCCCCTAAAAGCTATTTTGAGTGGTTCTCACCTTAATTTTTTCCGACAGATGCCTCTAGCTAGAAGTTATTTGAAGTGGTTTTCTCTAGCAAATTTTTGAAAATTGAATGCATCTAGAAGTTATTTGGAGTATTATTTATGGCTATCTGAGCTAATTTCAAAGGATTTTAAATATACTTAAGGTGACAAATTCCTTCCAGTGGCAATGCACCCTTGAGCCCCTCCCGGTTACTTAAAAATTAAAACAGCACTATAGTAGAATAGGATTAATTTTGGACGAAAATATTATATTTGAATTCTTTTAAAGACTCTTCCTATGAAAAACAAACTGTAGGTCTTCGAGTGTAAATAAATGGTAGGACAAAATCATACATAACGTTCTCGGATTAAGTTTATTAGTGAAAAATCAGTCATCAGTAAACTACCCAAAAACAACATTCTGTTCAAAAACCGAGGATATAGTTTTGTTTTAATCCTAAACAAGTTCAAGGTATCTATTTAGAACAAATCATCAAAGCCATTTTTTAAATATTCCAAGTTTTTGAAAAAGCCGTTATCAATAAACTAGCCATAAACGAAATTTTATTCAAAAAACAAATAAACTTATACATTGTTATTTGTCATGTTAGACATTCCCAAGATACCAATTTTGAGCCACATCATCAGATTTATTTTTTAAATATTTCAAGTTTTTGAAAAATCACTCATCAATAAATAACTTTTCAACGAATTTTTTGCAAAAACCAAATAACCTATATGGTGCTATTTGTGAGGCATGCATTTTAATAAGAACCTTTAGACCCATTATAAAAAAAAATGCATTAAAAATCACTCATTTGTAAACTATCCTTAGTTTTAAGGCTAGGGTCAAAATAAAATAAACTTGTCGAGATATTACCCTATAACTTCTAGATATAAAGTTTGAAAAAATCAATTAAACCGTATCCGATCCGTTGCCAAGGACAGGTTGCCAGATAGATAGAATTGTATGTAAAAACTAGTTTTTTGAGTTCGAGTTAATAAAGATAGTAAAAATTCATTAATGTCTTAAATTTTTTTTTCTGGGGGGGGATTATAATACTTTCTCTTGATATGAGAAAGTTAAAAGCTGGTTACTCTGGTATGTGTTTGGACACTACTCTGCAACAAGAAAATTGCTCACTGAAGACGGTCTTTTTTACTAGCAATTCATGCGTAGCAAACATTGTATCACCACTCTCTAACACCAACACTTGCTTAGTGAGGCAATAGACTCGCCACTTCTTAGTTTATAAACTAGACATTTTAATATGACAAAATTTATACTATGCTTCGTAACCTTGGATATAAACAGTATATCTTTTACTCTTTGAAACACATTTATAGTATGTTAGTATTTTTTAAATACATTACTAATATAGACACCTGATACATCATGCCTGTTCCATTCTATCTCGATCAAATATTATTATTAGCACCGCGTCTTACTACCCGTTCGGGTTATACGCACTTACGCTAATGTGTAATGGTAGGGTGATTGTGAGATGAAATGAAGGACCTACAGTTTAACGTGGAATCCGAACCACGGTGGTGACCTGGCATTCCACACATTCACAAGATGTCTTGTCAGAGGTGTAGGAAGGGTTTGGAAATCAGATAAATCTGTGCCGGGACCGAGGATTGAACCCCGGCCGCCAGCAAAGAAGTCTGACACCTTACCCCTAGACCACCAGGTCACCCTCGATCAAATAAATTTACCCTTTCGTTAAACTAGTGGCGTGCCTAGACATTTCCATCAGGGGGATCACGGGTATTTTACCAAGCTCCCTCCCACATCATCGTCTGATTGTTTTTCTTCAAATCAGATGTCTCTAAAAGCTATTTGGAAGTTCCCACCCTCATTTATTTGGAGTGATCCTTACATGGATTAATTTTAATCAGACTCTTCTAGAGTAAATAGGCTAGCTTCATAATATTTTCAATTGTATTTAGAGTTCAATCCGTTCTTCTCCCACCAAATAGTTAAGTTTTATAATGGTGTGTGTGTGTGTGTGTGTGTGTGTGTGTGTGTGCACGTGCCTCATTGAAAACAATATTTGGAGCAACATGAGGGGGTGTCATGGTATATCTGGTTCCCCTTGTAAACACGCCAATGTAAAAAACCTAATTTATATCTGACATGTACCTTCTTCAACATAAAGGCTTACATGTACAGTTTCAATACTAGCTTGTGCGTATAACCCGAACGGGTAGTAAGACGCGGTGCTAATAATAATAATAATAATAATAATAATAATAATAATAATAATAATAATAATAATAATAATAATAGCTTGCATAGTTTTAGATTTAAAAACAGCTAGTAAATTTTTTCTTTATTCTATTTGCTAGCCTATATTTGTACTACTTAAAAAAGGAATGAATATCAACACTAAAGCTGCAAAATTAATTTGAATAAAAAATTAATAATAATAATAATAATGCAATGGAGATATTAGGGTTTGAATCCTGATTGAGTGTACTCAAGGTGGTTTTTCCTAAATGGTTTCTCACTTTTCTTCGACGAGAATGCGGGTATAGTTCCGCTAAAATATGTTTACACTAGTGTAATTAGTCAATATGATTATAGGCCAAACGGTTAGTTACTATGTAGGACTAAGAAAATAATCAACAACTAGTCTATCATTAGTCATTACTAACATTGCAAATGTTGTCTTACCTTTGTGATGCCAAGCTCGTGTTTTTTAAATTTTTCTCGGCTCATTGTGGGGATGTCCAGTACTGCCATCATTTCTTTAAGTTGTGAGTAGCCTATTCCAATTGAAACTGCCCCAAACCACAGCGTCATTCAATTCGTTTTTGTGTGCGGGTTGTTTTGAGGTAATGCATTGAGTACCACCACAAATGTCACAAAAATAAACCAGAGTAAATTCAAGCCCATTTCTTATTTCTTTTTCTAGTTCATAGTGACCTAACGTACACGATTTGGCGTGTTCACCTAATTTAATGAGCTGTTTAGAAAAATGCATGACATCAATAATTCGGTGACCAGTAGTGGGAGAATCCTGTGCCCTTTCAACGTTTTCTATGACAAGTGGTGGTAAGCTATTGTCACTACGATATTCAGATGTAGAAAGAGTAATTTCACTAACGCGTGAAAGATGTTCCACATTTGGTAGTACATTCTCCATTTTGTCATTTTCATCAAAAATGTATTTGTCTGCCTGCATATCTTTAGAGCTGGAGGTTCCTGCAGTTGGTGTAGGGTCTTCACATTCTTTGGCGCAAGTCCTAAAAACATTTAATAATAGATAATTTAAATAGTTGTTTATTTCTTAATAAACGTCTTACCATCCGTCTAAGCTATTCGCAATTAGTTATTATTATAGGGTAAGAGTGAGTAAATTAGACTAGAGAGGAAATGTACCATGTTTGCTTGGAGGACGAGTGGGAAACTGTTTACAAATAAGCCTTAGTAGATTACACCAAGTCGGAATTCAAACCTTGACCTCCCAATCACCGACATATCAGACAAACGTGTAATTTCCTCGGCATGCATACTGATTAGGATTTATAATTACTAAACCATAACTTATAACATATATACTAAGATAATCAACACCTTATATTTTGTGTATAACTAAGGACTATTTTAAACTTTATGTAGCCAACATAATCAATTACAAAAACTAGCCATCATTTCCGTTTGGAACCAATTTAACGCAGCCACATTTCATGTACAAGACTGTACACTTTTTTTTTACAATTTATTTAACAATATAAATATAGTTGGCACATTTTCGGCATACTTGCGGATTTTTTTTAGAAAATAAACAATTAAAATAAGCCTAAATATACTTTAAAAAACACAAAATACAAAAATTAGTTCTAATATTTTCAAATTAGAGTTACCGTTTAAGTGATTCAAATTTGTTTCCAGTGAAATATGCTTCTTCTTTCCATATTTTCCATCTCTTCTTTGAATCTATGGATCTTTTGTTTCTTTTGCATACTTTAGTTGGAAATGGACGAGGCTTAGGCATTTTATACACAGTAAAGTTCACTTTAAAATTGATTAATATAATTATATTTATGACGGTTAAATTGTAGTCTATGCTCAAACTAAAATCTAAAACTAAACAATGTCAAAGAATACTGTTCAGCTTTCTCACATTATTTAGATAACATGGCACATGAGCCAACAGGCAAGAACAGTCAAAAATATCAGAATATTACTCTTCGCATGTTTTTGTACCTCAATACTTTTCTCAGCTGGTTTTGAAAAGTTTGCTAATGATCTTCATCCCCCTCATCACTCCCCCGCCGCCAACCGCTGTCAATCAAAACACAAGCGGTCTCTCCTACCTGTGTTTGGTTCTCAACGGTACGGCCCGGTTTGGCTGTATTTATTTCTGTGAAAATAACGTAGTTTCTGGCTAGTTCCTATCCAGTTTTTATAATATGATAGTAACGATTGTATGAAAAATGTCAAATGAACCAGTATTTATTGCTTAATAAGGAGAGCTAAATTTAATTTCAAAATACAAAGTAGTTTTCTAATAGGAAATTTATTTGTAAACGAATGAGGAAGTCTGCCGCCGATTCAGTTTCATTATTTATTAAATAAAAATTAATATGTTGGAAAATATGGTACATACCGTTCCTAAAATATGCTTACCATATAGTGCTATACTATCCGTACATCCACAAAAAAAAATTAAAGCTTTTGCTTGTATTTCCTAATACTTGGATACGAATTAGTATTATTAAGTTAAATTAATCATTATAACTATTTAATCAAAAAATACATAACAATTTTGCTCTATTATTACTTATTTTAATGTTTTTATTATATTAAAAAGGTTTACAACTGTATAAATAATAAAATAAAATAAAGTATTTTCACTCTTGCACAGCCTTAACGTCTGACACCTTAGCTCAGTCGGTAGCGTGTCTTTCTGCTGAGCTAAGGGCCCTGGGATCATATCCTGGCATGGCCGAAAAGTTTATGAATTATTGTGTAAAGTTATCAAGCGTGTTTTAGGTGTACATAAAATTTATATATACAGACTGTTTAAGATGTTCCAGGATAGTAAATAACAATTTTGGGAGTGTACTGTTGGTTATAGACTGACCTTTAGGTCTATCAACCTTGAAGCTCCAAATAGTGTCATGGAACGAAGTCTATTGGACTAAATTGAAATTAGAAATGAAGTAGCGATCGGGAACGGGAATTTGAGGAACTAAAGCTTTTAATAAACTATTATAAATGAATAATTCAATCTTGGTTATCATTATTAAATAATTACATATCTTTGTACCTTTTTTATATCTTTAATTTTTCATTAATATTCACTTTATACTATGTTTGTTTAAAAATGTAAAGTCTTCAACTAAAATACTATTGGTCGATTCTTGTTATCTTAAAAAACTGGTCTCTGATTGGCCATCTCCTTAGATATGAATTTCATGGTGTGAAAAGAACTTAACTTTGCGGAGTGGTGCCCCAGTTTGAGGGGGGGAGTATGTACTGTTGGTTATAGACTGACCTTTAGGTCTATCAACCTTGAAGCTCCAAATAGTGTCATGGAACGAAGTCTATTGGACTAAATTGAAATTAGAAATGAAGTAGCGATCGGGAACGGGAATTTGAGGAACTAAAGCTTTTAATAAACTATTATAAATGAATAATTCAATCTTGGTTATCATTATTAAATAATTACATATCTTTGTACCTTTTTTATATATTTAATTTTTCATTAATATTCACTTTATACTATGTTTGTTTAAAAATGTAAAGTCTTCAACTAAAATACTATTGGTCGATTCTTGTTATCTTAAAAAACTGGTCTCTGATTGGCCATCTCCTTAGATATGAATTTCCGTTTTTTGAAAGGAACGCCTTTGTCTCGACCTATTTGGTCTTTGGCTGTAATACTGGTGAGACGTATTTTACTTTCTTCCTTTTTTTTAAAAATTTTTTTGAAATCTTTTCCAAATTAACATGTAGTCGTTTTCCTTTTTTATTTTATTTCTTATTTTTGTATGATGAAGTAAAGTTTCCGTGTAGTTTTATATTTTAATCATGATCTAGTGTTTATTATTAGATAACCTTTGTATTTGAAGGTAACGCCAAATTTATCAACCATGTGGCCGGATTTTTCTTTGATGCTATTATTTTTGATCAATCGACATCCTATATGTCACAATAGTTAAATAAAAATAATACTAAGAATTAAATATTTTAGTTGAAGACTATTTTCTTTATCTTTATAAATATTAATTTTATGTTTGTTTCTATGAGTTTCTGATGGAGACATCTTTTGTGATGGGTGTTTGTAACAAATCGGTAAGGTAGTAAATGTAAAATGTTTCCTTTATTGTCTTTAAATTAACCTCACTAAATGTTTTCTTTTATAATCCTTTTTAAATTTTGTTTTTCTCTTAATAAATAATAAATTATAAATCCTTTTGATAAATGGATTGTGATTTGAACAACCTCGTGGGAAACCACGTGTTTTGGTACTATCCCCCACCTTTTGTTCTTTTTGATAATTAATAGTTGACTTAGTTCTTTTTCAGTCTTGACTAAGTAGGAAAAAAGGGTTTAATAAGTGTCTGGTTACCTTCAAGATGAGGCGATCAGTACAGGAGGTTGTACTAATATTGATTATTCTGAGTAAAAAAGTTCATATAAATAAGTGTACAAGTGTCAATGGTTGCGTAGGTAAAGCCGCATGAAATTCGTGGGTGAAAGCCCGTTATGAGAAGTGTTAAAAAAATTCACTTACTTGTTGTTTGATGTTTTTTTTTATCGTATGTCATATATGACCGGGAAGGATTATGACTGCCCAGTCAATAGTCTGTATGTAGACTATTAGCTGCTCTGTTGGTACAACGTTGCTCAGGGTACACAATAGTAGGTTGTCTGCACGTACCCACAATGAGTTGATGTGATTATACTTACTATGGAGTTGTGGAGCCGGTGTGAATCTTAACTTAAGCTTAATTTATCAAACCCTGGTGACCGTTGGACTTATTACCCTTAAGAGAAAAAACCCAAGCCCCCAGCCGGGAATCGAACCGAGGACCCCTAGGCTTGTAGTCAGGTACACTGAGCATTACACCACGGGGTTTGTTATTCTGAGTATCTATTTAATTTAATTTTTACTGTTTCAAAACACAAATAATTAAATAGTTCGAATGCCGACTTCGGTGCACCTTGCAACTCTTGTAGTTATAGTATATTTTGTTCTTCTGTCATCTTAGCGTTCTTTTATCAGGGCAGAACTATTCATAATGCGAGCAAGCAATAATATCTTGTAATTAACTTTTCTTTTGCTTTTTATCCATCCCCGCAAATCATAATCTAGGAGAGAGTGCACCGTCGATGGTATTCTCTACAAGCAGTAACAGACCCTCCATTACAAAAACCGTAATCACACACGAGATCTGCATATTAATTATTTGTACAGATGTGTGGCATTTTTAGCAACACTTCAAACACCAAACAGTGTCAAGTTATAGCAGCTTCTTAGTCACAGCTGATTCAGAGAGCTGCGTGCTGGTCATCTGAATAAAGGGAACCGTGCAAATTGGTGCAAATGGGTCGAGAGCTACAAATGAGTAAATATGATCAAATTACCCACTCCAAGAAACCTTTATTCCCCCTTACCCACCAAGATTAATAAACTACATATGCTTTGGCTCTTAAGAACTCATTTGGGAGTAAGTCTTCCCAAGGTTAAGACCTGTGTGTTACTCGTCGGCTCAAAAACCTCCACGCTATATAAAAAAAGGGTACACGAGTCATTCACACAAGATCAGTGGTTCTCAATCTTTTTCCGGTCACGGCCCCCTGACTCCATACACTCACACCCAGTTACCCCTAACCTACACAATTAAAATCATTATTAAGAATAGCGGCTTGCACAACACACTAAGGAAAATTATGACGATGATGATGATAATAATAACAATAATACCACCATTCAAAACAGAAACAATTACTGGCACATTTAATCAAAATCCAATTGAATATATTAACTTGATCCATTGATACCATATTTCCCAATTTTGATAGTCATTTAGTAAGAAAGATACTTATAGTAGATTCACAGCCTTAGTTTACTTGATTGACGGCTCAAAAAGTTCAATGCGGCCAACGATGCGTTTTTTTTAAATATTGTGTGAATCTGTGCAAAGAAATTAAAAAGTTGGTTTCTTAAATTTTAAACTTAAATAATTTTTTTATTTATTAGTTATATAATAAAAAGAAAACATTTATTTAAAAAAACAACTAAAAACTCTCTTTTAATTTATTCAAGCAAATTCCCACAATATTCGAAGATATTGACCACTTTATTTTAAAAATAATTTATGAAAAATAAAATAGAATGAACTATCTTCATTGTTTGCAAGACGTTCAACAAAACATATGAACTCATAAGATATATTTTATTTTTATCATTGCTTCGGTTTTAATTGTATCCTAAGTTCTTACTGTGGATTCACACATTTGCCTAAGAACTAGCGCAGAACAAGATGAACGTGATGAACTCTGATTCAATCACAATATTTACACCTTGTCGGCACGAGCTGTTCCGCTAAAATTCAATTTATGTGCTCCATCCGCTCTGCCTGAGATGTTGCGGGCGCAAACATCTTGACCTTCCATTATGTTTGTTCGCTTCGATGACTGTCACGGTTATGGCCGGCACACCATCGGGACGCCTCTTTAATAGGCGCACGCTGATTGGACGCGGCTTCTTGAGGGGTGGCAGGACCCTACAGTCTTGAAAAATGTGTTGTAATATCTCACCACCTTAGCGTCGTTGCCTGTATGATTGGTGGGCGAGAATAGGCTTAGGAAAGTTTTCATCAGAATGTTCTGGGTGCAATAGAGAAGGTACATGAGACAGTAAAGGCCGCAAACGTCCTTGGCTATGCTTTGAAGTTGTAGCGTGCTATGAAACGTGTGGGAAGTGTTTTTGCGTATAAATGCCAAATGTGGCTTTATATGGGGTGGAAAACCATAACTGTCAAAATATTCTCCCACGCCGTTCTTGTCGATAAATATGGCGACCCAATGCGTCCCAGGCTTGGTGTGTGAATCGGTGTTGATGACGAGAGTGGCAGGTCGAGCTATTCTTGCGGGTAGTTGATCAGTAGGGAAAACACCCGATCGTACAGAACGGAACCATGGGTTTGTTTTCAGCGCACGTCTTATGGTGTGCGTGTCCATCTTGAATCATCCAATATCGAAGTTTCCAAACGATGGAGGCCGAACAGAAATTCCATAAAGAACTATTATGTCATGAACATGGTGCGGCCCAATTTAAGTGTTTTCAAAGACGAACAACCTATGTCGTACAGATCTACGACAGATGTAGACGTGTATTTGACTAGAAACTTTTTCTTTTCTGCCCCCTTGACGTAGATGGTTTTTGCACGCGTTATGGCACGGGAGATGAGGTATTTGAGCAGGCTGTAATCCACATCACCGCTATCCCAGGGAATACCGTGCAGTTTGTTGACGATATAGTCGGCTTGATTATAGAAGCGGCTGAAAGTTCCTCGATAGCGTATGGGGGTGTTAACACCCAATGTTGAAGTAATGTACCACATCGTATTAGATAAAAATAGATATCAAATTGAAGGATATGAATTCAGTTAATTCAGTTCTATTCTATTCTTCGTGTAAAGAACTCATTTCAGGATTCATTTATGGTAATTATGATATATCATTTCCGCTAATATAGATCTCATATTCACTTTGTTATACAATTTAATTTTACATTTGTTTTTTATATTGGCCTACATTGAGTATTTGGACCATAACTTACGTTAAATTTTTTCTTCTTATTTAGACCTGAGGATGGTGCCTATCGAGCGCCGAAACATGTCGGACTTGTGATTAATTCACTCCTAATTTACAAGGAACAAGGGAATTCAAAAACTCTCAGATAAGGATAGATCTCAACTTATATAAACCTTTTTTGTATTTATAATATTCCAATTTTTGTCATTTGACCTTTATCTTATTACACTATATTATAAGTTTCATCTATAATATCCCATGTTTCAACACTTGTCTTAATATATTTATGGTTTGTTAAATTGTAACTACATAAAATCCTGAAATTTTTAGAACAAACCAATTTAATAACTTTTAAGCAAAGTATAGGCTCAATTCTCAATGGAACTTTATTAATTCTTTTCTAATCATAATTATCTTGTCATCAATATTATACACCTTATTTTATTTTAACTAATGTCTATAATACATGTATTTTAATATGTTCTATTATTTTGTTATATATGTGCTTTTTGACTCACATTTTTAATGTGTTTGTAAAGGTTCAATTATTACTTTTTAACCTAATTAAACTTTTCTCAATACATAATCTATTTTCACTCACAATTATTGATTCTAATTGATTTTTTGTTTCTTGTTTTAACAACAACTTTGCCACTCAGTCCATTGACTCTTTATGAAAATTATACTTAATTGATATTGTCAATATAATTTATATTAATAACCAATTTCTATCTTATTCATATCCTTCAATTTGATATCTATTTTTATCTAATAGGATATATATTGTTCCTTACTACAACTAATTATGTATTTTATGAATAATGTACCACATACAGATAAAACACTCAGTTCCTTGACGATAAACTATTTGCTGTCGTCGATGAAGCTTTGGAAATCCACAATTATGTCCATGATTTAAATTACGAGTGTGAGGGGCAGGAAGTCACTTATATTACTCCCATAATCGGTCACGACGTTTCTGTCCTTGTCAATGATGACGATGTTGGCAAACTCACCGTACACGATACAGTTGACAGTTTCGGTGTAAGCTCTGGTGAAGCTCACTTCGATGCTCAGAGAGCCATGCCTTGTCAAATTCCAATGCGATGTCATGTGGGCGGACAGATTAGGTGTGAGATCGAAAGCCATGAGATGATATCCCTTAGGGAAGGCTTCTCGTGTGATGTCGCTACCTTTTTTCATGAAATGGATATCCGTTCCAGAAAATAGTATGTGGTAGGACATGACATAGTTGCCGTTTGAAAAATCGAGCTGTAATGGCTTTGACGGCACTTGTTCCCCGTCCACGTGCAGCGAGAAATGGTTCATGCAGTAAGTTTGTAATTTGAACGGGTTCTTGGTGGCGTACCCATTGAACACAGCGTTTGATACAAATCCCACGAAGCATCGTTTGGGTATCTGTCCGGTGAATACGTTGTCCAGTGATTTCTCTTGCACACCAGCAGGATTAGTGAGTGTTTTTACTTTCACACGCGTGATAGGATACTTTGCGGGACTGACGTTTAATGCTTTGGCATGTACCAACAGTATAGAAGGTGCTACTTTGACACGTCGCACTACAAGGCCGGCTTCAGCGATATGAACCTTAAAGTTAGGGAGTTCAAAGATAAGACTAACCCTGTCTCTGTAACGGACCAACTTGACTCTGCGTTCGGTGCCGTTCAAAAGGTATTTCTCTTGGTTAAACACGTCACCGTGTAAATACCCCAAAAAATCCACTGTCTTACTTTTTGTGGTGAGACTGCGGTGGGTCTCAAATCCCTTGTTGCCGGCGTTGGCCTCCTCAAAGGTTCCGGGGCTGTCTGTGAACCACAGACCGCAAGTCAAATGCGTTATTTTGGCTTCACTGTTGTAATTGAGCAACGTCTCAATGTAGGCTCTATAAGCATACGTGTTGCTGGGTGGTGAGACTAGTTTTTTGTTTAAAAACACATCCACCTCTGTGAATAGCGAATGCAACCAGTTGTTGACGGGAGCGATCTGATCCACCTCTGTGAAAGCGCCACCGTCGGGTTTCATGATGGCCGCCCTGATATAGAGAATGGTCTTGGAAAGATTGATATAGAACTCGCCATGTCCGGTAACGGTAAATTCTATGGGCAAATCATCGGTGAGGGAAGAAACAGGTTTGTACTTGAGCCATTGCCCACTTTCAAGACAGGTTTGAGTGGGTGGCATGGAAAAGAGATCGAGTTCACTGCTGGCACACTCGCAGGACTGAGGGGGTAGAAACGATATTTTAACTGAAAATGTCTACAGCTTCTTTCTTGACCTTTTTACGTCGGGCGATGACAGAAGACTGACGTCGGTGCTTCTTACGACGCTCTTTATAGCCTGAGCCGGTCATCAGTGTGTTGATCTTCTGTACAACCTTGCGTTTTAGTTTTGTTACAGCCTCGCCGACACGTAGCCGTAGGGCCTCTTTGAAAGGACGCCGTTGATTGGCAACATCTGAGAGCACGTCGATACCCGTATGAAGCGCCGGTTTTCCAATGGCTTTAGCGCAGCTTCTCAGCAACGGTACGACGCTTTTGAAAAGGCCGCTGAAAAAACATCCTATCCCATGCCCTCGTTGAGAGGGAACACCGTGGTAGATCGAAGATATTCCTGTTCCAGCCTGTTTGACAAAGTATCTTTGGTAGGGACAGTTCATGTTGAGCAGAGTTGAAAATGAAGTTTCACGCACACTTTTCTAAACTCGAATGGTACAGGTTCACCCGTGTCTGTTCTTATATTTATATCTAAGCTATCAATTTCCCTTCTAAGCACAGGCATGTATTGCAACGGATCATAGCTCACTGTCTTATGTATGCCGTAAAGATAGTTTACGTTGTTGATACTGACGATACGTAAAAGCGGTGCCACAATGTCACCCATGGGCTGAGCATCAATGATATCCGTGTAGATGTACATCTCCGAGGGCAAGCCTAGGAGAATGTTGGCGGCGTACGGTGACTTTGGGAGTTTAATGAGATGCGTCAGAGGATCGAAACCGAACTGTAGACTTAGTTGGCTTGATAGAGTCAGCAGCTGTATATTTTGTGAAGAAGAGATAACGTCCACTTTTTTGTTGGGGTTTGTGTACTTGAATACAATTCCGGAATTTCTTTTAAACGCCTCTACTTCTTTTAGAGCTTTGATCAATTCATGGATATTGCTGTAGTTTACAGGAGGGATATGATCCTTGAATATTTGTTCCACGCAATTAGCGTCCACCCAGTTGTACCATACAATATTTTGACCCTCAGGTACGGTGGTGAAAGAACACGGATATTGAAATTCAGCCAGAGCGATCTCCCACCGGCCCTCGAGTGTAAGACGGTATGGAATTTATGCAGTGAAATTTGTGAGGGTATTTTCCGGGAAATATCCCATAGAGCTGTCACTCGGCAAAGTGATGTAAAACTGGTTCTTCGCGATAGGGCGCTGACATAACTGGCAGGAATCCAAGAATAAACTTGGTGGGGTAACCTTTCCACTGCACGTACACTCTCTTTCTTGCTCCTTTACCCTTAAGACGTAGTATTTTATCAACTTTAAAAGTTTCCGGAAGACGTATGCGTTGCAATTCGGCTTCATAAAACGTCCCCTCCACAAACAGTTTATTATATATGACTATTTAAAATATATATATATATATACAAACAGTTTTTTATATTTGACTAGAATTAAAATACATACAAACAACTAATTGACTAGAAAAATATCAGGTAGGTGGAGGATTGTACTGGCAAATAAAAAAGTATAAAAAAGTAACCCGGGTGCATAAAATAAATTTAAAAAAATATGCTTGTTTTCATGTAGAATTTTTTTTAAAAAATCGGAGTAAATATGAGTATTAATACCATTCGCCATTTATTCGCCTACAAGGTCGCCTACGTCACCAACTGGCAGCTGTTGCTTCTATTTAGTGACCTTATTTGTTTTTTCATCTAAGGCCACTTTTAACGAGCTCTTGCTTTTAATAATTAACTTGAATTAATCAGCAAACGCAAACTTTAAATCCATACCAACAACCAAACTGTTATTCTAATAACAAAAATATAACAATTTTTAATAGACATTATAACAGTGAATTATCGTATAAAACACAATTAATAAAACCACGCGCGTGTGTCCACAAGTTGAAGCGAATAACATATTTTATAGTTTAGTATTTAGTTGTATCTATGTTACTGTTAGTAATTTTATTATAAATTTTAATGATGCATTGTCATTTTTGAATATTAATTTGGCTACTTAGTAATCCGTATGTTCTTTAGTGAATATTAGTTCGGTGTGTGAGCATTATCCTTGGAAAATAAACGGATTTTAGTGATCTTTAAATAATTATTTTTCCAATATAATATTAAAGATGTGATAAAAAAAAATAGCTAGTGTTTCTTACTGACCGGGTATCATTATTTGGCCTAAAGTGTAGGCCAAATAACTTTTTGTAAAGTTAGTTTTTAGACCATTTATTTAAAATGTGTTTATGTTGTTTCCGGAAACTTTCGTTATGATTTGTAGTGATGCTACTAGATGACTAGGTGTGTAATATTTAGTTAATAAATAGTATATACTACCTTTTCAAAATAAATTTGTTTTCTTTCAATCTACTACTTCCCAAGGTATAGCAGCACGTCCATTAACATGTAGTACCACTTTTTTATGTTGAACTTTTTGCATTGCCAAAGTATTGTAATAGTATTTGTACCTATTGTACCACAATTAAAAAAGTTTTGTACTTGAACCCGTTTTGATTAATTAGCATAGATATATATGTGTCCACTCCATTTTAATAATTTTGTTTTATTTTGAATTTTGAACTTTTATCAGTGTCAAAGTATATTTTATCTGTTTTTCTGCGTATATTTGTTTATTAATTTTGTTAAATGAATTAATAAATCATTCATTTTCTTTTATAATTATATTAACTTACTCTAGTTTGCCCATGGCTTCGCTCACATTTAAGTTGGGTAAATTAATTTATTTCTAGCGAATAATCTAAACCAGGTTTTCTCAAACTCTATGCAATTGAGCCTTAAATGAACATTAAAGGTAATTGTTAAGATTCTCTTTCTTAGAATTAAAAAAAAATCCATTAAAATACAAAAATGAGGCATTTATTATTCCATTGATTTCTTTATTTACTGATAAAAACTTTGTAGGAGTTTATTAAGAATAGTAAAGTTTTGTAAAATATTCATAAAATATCAAGTTTGTTTTAACATTTCATGACGGAAATATTATTCATGAAAATATGTACTTGTCATTTGAAAGAATGAGTTTTTTTCCTATCACAGAGATGGTTCGAGTCAGCTTCTGTTTATACTACACACAAAACAAGGCCTTTTTCAACTGCCAGTCGATTTCTGTAATTCAAATTATCATACTTGTTGAGAATTTACTTTCATACAAATGTATGTAGATGCAAAGATCCAAATTAATTTTATTGCTTCATAAGTCAAACAGAATATTAAATTTTTACTGTCCATCCGAATTTAGAAAGTCGAAGGAAGTGAAAAATTGGTTCACATATATAACGATGCTGTGCCTCACCTAAAATCCCCTCGCGCCTCGCAGTTTAAGAAACCCTGATCTAAACTACCAAAAACACAATTTCAGACACGTATGAGGCGAGGACATTGTATTTTATGTATGAAACCACATATTAACTAGGTACTACCTATAATAAGGAACTTTTTTTTAAATATTTGCTTGCTTACAGACTTTGTTAAAATGACACCAAAATAAATAGTTTACATTTACTATCCAAGATGGTCTAGGGGTAAGGTGTCAAACTTCTATGCTGGCGGCCGGGGTTCATTCCTCGGTCCCGGCAAAGATTTATCTGATTACCAAACCCTTCCTTCACCTCTGACAAGACATCTTGTGAATGTGGAGAATGCCAGGCCTCCACCGTGGTTCGGATTCCACGTTAAACTGTAGGTCCTCCATTTCATCTCACAATCACCCTATCATTACACATTAGCGTAAGTGCGTATAACCCGAATGGGTAGTAAGACGCGGTGCTAATAAAAATAATAATAATAACTATCTAAGAAACAAAACTAAATCTAAATAGCTGAAAAAAACCTACATTTAGAGCACAACTGCAAGCACGATAACAATGGATCTTTTATTGAAGGCATTGTTGCAGTTAACACCAAAGTAAATAATTTAAATTTACTATTTAAAAATGAATTAATTTGAAAGAATCACTCTAGTAAGCACCTCATTTTATCAAACAAATTGTTTTTTTAGTAATAGTTTCTATTAATTTTTGAAATTTTTCCTTTCTCTACCCCAATCATCATTTCTCTAACTCCCATTTAAACACTTATAGTTTTAGGAATCGTTTCGTTATCTATATTTGTACTTCTACCTGCCAGACAAATTTCAATTTTTCTACTACACCTAAAAAAATGTATATCTCCCTTCCCCCTCCCCTCCCTTTGATTTTATGGAGTTACACTTTAAAATGATCAGACCTATGGAGTGGTGCACTTACCGGCCTGCTAAATTTCCATTTTTAACCACACTGAACTGAGATGTAGTTGTTTCTACTAGTTTTGTAGATTTTGAATCCACATCCCTCAACCCCATTTTCCCAACTCACTTTGAGTAATTTAGACTATAATATTATTTTGGCTATCTGGGATTTGATTTATCTCTATCTATCTGCAAACATTTTATTTTATACCTCGTCTCAAAATTTTTTTTTCTCTGTTATAGTCCATCACCACTATTTCTCAGAATGTCAATTTAAATTATTATTATTAATAATATTATTTTTATTATTATGTATATTTGTATTGGTTCCAGTACCTGCTTAACGAATTAAAATTATTTACCATACAGAGAAGTAAATGAATGTATTAGTTTTGAAAGTGTTAAGCTCCCCACTTCCCTTCTTCCCACAATTTCTCCAACTCTTATTGAGAAATTTTAAGATTTATTTGTTTATCTTGATCGACCTTATACCCAAGGTTATAGAGAATAAGTTTGGCTTGTTCCCTCTACCGGCCAGCATTCAGCCTTGGCCACAGACAAAGAAATAACAGATACACAGCCTTAAGGCCCGTTGACATGGTATTAGTTGACTAATGCAAGTAGACTAATTTGGCTGCGCGCGCACAGCTTGCACCGTGTAAACAGACAAGCAAGCTACTAACAAGAAAGTCCACTTGCAACTGAAAAAGTTAGTCACCTTCCAACTTTACTAATGCAAGTAGACAATTCAAAATGGCGGCAACTATAGAAGTGGTTGAGCGGGGGACACTTATTTGTGGAATGTTATGAAAAGAATGAGTTTTTGTGCAATTTTAAGCACCGGATTTATAAAGATAAGAATGGGAGGGATATTGCACTAGAGGATATTGTAAAGTTATATCAGGTGTACATAAAGTTTCCAAAATAAAATTTTAGGCCTACGTAAATTTTACAAATGTTCCTCGCGAGAGATATTATTTAATATCGGTAAACAAATGTTATCAATAACTTTAACAAACCATTATTTCCTACCACTCAACGTGGCATGTGTAAATTTTTTTATATACGATCACAAAATATAATACAACATTGTAGTACCGTGATTAGTTCCGGCAACATAATATTCGCGTTATCGGCAAGTAAGGTATGAATGGCGGTGGTTTTCACGCGAAATCTTCGGCACGTTTTCCAATCTCCATATTTGAAACTTTAACCAATCTTTATAAGTTGTAATTATAAATGTTCAGCCCACACACTTCAAACACTTTGTAGTAATGCTTTGGAATATTGAGTAGATACATAATATAATATTATTATCGTATAGCAAACGAGATAGTCTATATTTAAACCAATCTACAAATTAATGAATTATTATTTTTAAGGAATAATTTAGGCCTAGCATTTAACAAATTATTTTGTTATTAGTATACCAAAATTTAAAACAAGGTTTAAAAAGCCTGCGTTAGGCCTATTTAGAAAAATGCACAACAAATTAATTTAGGCCTATTATTATTGAAAAAAAATATATTTTAGGCCTAGCTAGAATTTAACAAGATATTTTGTTATTAGTATACCAACATTTAAAACAGGGTTGAAAAAATCTGGGTTAGACCTATTTTAAAAAAATGCCCTACCGAGTTTGGTTGTATTGGGATTTATTGACCTTATTTGAGTTTAATTTTATTTAACATGTATGCTAAATAGGTTAACAAATCAAGTAAAATAATTTAATAATTATTTGGAATCAACTAAGATATATTTTAATGTATTAAGGAATTAAGAAATAGGAGACACACTAATCACTAACTTTTTTTATGTTGTCTATATCAAACAATTTTTTTTAAAATAGGTAAACTAACTATGATAAATTGCGTATACTGAAAAATTGTAATTTATGTTGCCGACCAAACTTATTCTAAATTCACCCTTATTAGCTCCTAACACATAAGCGTAATTGGTATATGCGTATAAATTACTCGAACGAGAAATGAGACGCAGTGATAAAAAAAAAAAAAGGCTCCATAGAGTAGTAGTGAGAAGTGAGACATAACACACAAAATATATCGGTAATTAAAATTAAATACTTAAGTTGTAAAGGTTGCATTTATTTTTATATGTTGTTGTCAAATTAATATAAACAAAATACACAGGTGATATGCTACTTTATTAACTAAAATAAAAAGTTAAAAGCATGGAACGTACAATGGAAAGAGTTTCCTAAGTATATATTTGGTATCGGTAACACCCCCTTATTTTAAACACTGGAATGATTATATTCAACATATACTAATACCCACCTTGGTGGCATAGTTAGCTAACGTACTAGTTCCATGTTGAGCTAGACTGCTGAGGACGGGGAGACCTAGGTTAGAATCTCGCTCAGTTGAATTATTATTATTATTATTATTAGCACCGCGTCTTACTACCCGTTCGGGTTATACGCACTTACGCTAATGTGTAATGTTAGGGTGATTGTGAGATGAAATGAAGGACCTACAGTTTAACGTGGAATCCGAACCACGGGGGAGGCCTGGCATTCCCCACATTCACAAGATGTCTTGTCAGAGATGAAGGAAGGGTTTGGTAATCAGATAAATCTTTGCCGGAACCAAGGATTGAACCCCGGCCGCCAGCATAGAAGTCTGACACCTTACCCCTAGACCACCAGGTCACCTCGCTCAGTTGAACTGGGGTGGTTTTCTCTAAATTGTTTTTTTTTCACTCTCCCTCCGCGCAAATGTGGGTTCACGTCCTCTATATCTAACCTTCTCAAATCCTAACCCATAAGCGTATAACTCGAAAGGGTACTAAGTTTCAGTATTATTTTATATTAATGTGCAATAAAAGTTAACAAATCGGTTTTAAATCAGTTTATAATAAAATCAAGTCTGAAAATGAAGCTTATCTCCCTAAACGCGCGTTAGGATTGCACAACAAAAAGCTCATAATGTTTTGTCCAATTACAATTGTCCAACACCTTCTCGTGCCTGTATGGAAAATTAAATATCTCTTATTATTTTAGTAAAGAGGAATAGAAATAAATATTTAAAACAATTAAACTGAAAACTCTCTCAGTATAAGATTATTTTACTATAATATAACAATATTTTCATACAATTAATAATTGCAGATTTTATTAAAAAATAAATATTTATATCACAATAAAAGCGTTTAGTAAAGTGAGTAAAATTGTTGACAATACAAAGTATATGAAAAAAATACTCTTAATTTTACCCAATCACAACTATAGTTATTAAGTGTTTGGTATAAAAATTATCTACTAAAGCAAAGAAAAAAATTCTGATTATTTAGTTTGGATAGGTTTGAAATTAAAATTATAATCAATATCATTACAAAATCAATACAGTAATAAGATTTAACAGAAATTTGATTAAAATATGTGTCAAACTAATTTGGAAATTGATATATTTCATAATATTCTGGTCTCTTTGATTTCGTAATGTACTAAATTGAGCTTTGACGTATTTAGCTATAACATACTTACTCTATTGGTCCAGCTGTCATAATTTTGAAAGTTACTTCGTGTACAATCCTAAGCTAACCATGGCATTCACAACTCAGTTATTGCAATTAATAAATAAAACATCTTAGAAGGAAAATATTATCTAGTTTACAATCTGAGTGCACAAACGAGCGCAATCGCAGGGCGGCCGTCGCACTCCAATGACAATGCAATCTTTACCTAAGCACGATCATAAAAACATGTTTGAAAAAAAGCATCACATTTCACCAACGAACATAAATTAAATAATAGACTATTTTACAGAAACATATTAATTATGAAGCATCATTACTATCCAAAGAGAATCATGGTCACCAAGTTATGTCACTTGAATTTGTTTATTTTAATTGTTATGTCGCTCCTAGGTATGCGATAATAGCTATGTATTTGTAAATCTAATGTATACACTTTAAGATAGGCTTTAGTTTGTGTGTTGATTTACTTTTAGAATAAACTTTTTTCCTCTGCCTTTACAAATTTAATGTTCCAAATGTCTTACTACAGCCCAATTTTTATAAAAAGAGCATTTTAGAAAATAGATTTTTTGTGTGTTCAACATCAATAACATTTTCTATTTTGTTATTTTTGTTAGCTTTGTGACTTAATACTCGTTCGAGTTATACGCTTATGTACTACTAATTACGCTATTGTGTTAGGGATGAGGGAGATTTAATTAGTATAAAGTGTACCGGCATTTGGAACATATCGAGTTTTTATAGCTTAGGAAATTTTAGAGGCCCCTCCAATTTCCCATCAGTAAAATTTCGAATTCCAAACTTTCTATCTTTTATGGTTATGTGTTTTATCAAATTGGCAAATTTAAATATTCTTTCATGCATAAAAGTATATTTTCTTTGGAAAGATGGCAATTTAATCTCATTTACAAACCCCTCTGTCCCCCTCACCCTCCTTACCCTCACCCTCCTTAACTTCCACAATTCTAATTTGAAATTTTAAGACTTATTTGGTTATGTTATATGATATTTTCCGTGGCTACCCAATGTCAACCTAACCATATTGTAAAGAATGTTATATTTTGGTTATATACATTTTAAGCGCTACCATTTTCTTGGGCTTCACTTTTGAAAATCCACTTGTTCAAGAATGTAGGAAACGCGAGAAAATGCCAATTTTTTGCAGTATTTTTGATCAATTTTTTGGCCAAAAATAAATAAATATCGCTCCAGTAGAAAGATATAGTTTAATTTTCTTCACTTGGTGATGTAAACAGTTTATATAATATTGTCATGAGCATAGCGGCATAAGATAAGCTTTTTTTTAAAATGAATTAACGTGAACAATGTATCCCTGTCTAACTACTCAAACCTGTTTTATTATTAAATTACATGTCGAAATTTCAAGCTTATTTCTCTACAAAAATTGTATTTATATAGCTTTTTAAATATTTTGAGGGGACCTTCACTCCCCATTTTCCAAGCCTTCATTTTGAAATGTAATAATTCAGGCCTTGGTACTGTTTGAGTTGGTCTTTAAACCCACCTGACTTATGTCAATCATCTAACACTTATAGAAGTAGTTTAGTCTTTTATGTTTTAAAAATTTGAGACCCCCTCTATATCACCAGCCTCCTTAGAAATAGCTAATATTTAAAATGAATTTGTGGTTATTTGAAGTTATCCCTCTACATCCCTGAAAAAATTAAATTTTCTACCTCCTACTAGTATACCCCTATTCCCATATCCTATATCCCTATTTCCTGTAGTCTCATTTTGAAATTTAAAATGTTCAAACTTTATAGTTAATTTGGGTTGTCCCTATCTCTGCTTGACGAATTCCAGTTTTATATCACACATAAAAGTAGTTTATCCATTTAAGACTTATTTGGTTATCTGAAGCCGAACTTCTACCAGCATGCAAAATTTAGACTTTCTGCCATACTTAATCTTTCATAAACTCCCCCCTTTTTTTATGGACTCCTATTATAAACTTTAAAAATTTTGGACTCTTATAGGTATTTGTAGTGGTATCTTTGCCTATGTGGAGAATTTTAGTTTTATACCACACTGAGAAGAGGTTGTTTCTAATACTTTTAAAAGTTTTTAACCACTCAACCCACTTTTCCAAACTCCTTTGAAAAATATTAAATTATAACATTCATTTGGATATCTGGAGTTTTATTTCTACCTTTCTTTCAAATTTTAATTTCTAACCTCATCTCAAAAGTTATTTCTAGCTATAGCTTCCCCCTCCCCCATTTTCCATAGCTAAAAGTTTAAAAATGTCACTTTTTTTTTTGTTTACTTAGAGTGGTCTGTATACCTAAGAATTTAAGTTTTCTACCACACAGAATGTAGTTGAATATATTAGTTTTTGTAAATGTTGAGCCCGCTCCCTTCCCCTACCACTTCTTCAACTTCCACTTATAAATTTCAAATATTAAGATTTATTTGGTTATTTTGAACGTTCACTCTACTTACTTTCCAAATTTAAATATTCTATCACAGCTAAAAGTTGTTTTTATTTTTATAACCCTTCATCTACCCACCAACCCCCTTCCGGGGCCCCATTTAAAATTAAAAATGTACAGACTTATAGTAATTTGACATGTCCCTTTAATTTACTTATACATTTCAATTTTCTGCCACACTGGAAATTAGTTGTTTCTATTAGTTTTGTAAATATTTCAGCTCATTTTTCTAACTAAAATTTAGAAATTTCCATTTTTAAGACTTATTTCCATTTTTAAGACTTTTTTGGTTATTTGGAGTTGTCCTCCTAAACGACTATCAAATTTAAGTTTTCTAGCACACATAAAAAGGTTTTTATTCTGTTTATATCCCCTTCCATATGTCCCAGGATCGCACTTATTAAACTAAAATGTTCATACTTTTATAATTATTTGGAGTGGTCCCATTTGTTGTCTGCACAATTCCAATATTCTATCATCCTGTAAAGTATTTATTTATTTAGTTTTGGTAGTCTTGAACACACATTTTTACCAACGCACCTCGGGATTCATCGTGTGGTTGCCGTACATAAATTAACTTCATATTAGTGTTCTGCGACCCAATAACCCTCCATATATCAAATTTCATCTTGATTGGAGGACGTAAAATTTACTGCCCCTTCTTTCCTCTTTTACACCCCTTTAGGTGATTAAATTTGAAAAACCTTAAAAAATATCTTCCCCATTTCTATACAGAAACATTTATTTTAAATTTCAAGGCTCTATGTCCACTAGTTCAAAAAATGCATGCTCGGTGAATTTTGAAAACTTTTGAACCCCCTTTTTATCTCTTAAAGGCGGTTGAATTTCAAAAAATTCTGTTTTATCTCTGGTCTATAGCCAATAAGGAACCTTTACTAAAAGTTTGAAATGTCCATGTTTGAAACCATTAAGCTCTTCTAACAAAACCACAAACTCCCCCACCTAATTTATTGTCTCTACGGGCATAATTGGCCCTGTAGTTTGGAATTGAAAGCAATAATGTCTCATCCCAGTACATCCAGACTCATGTTAATATTATTAAATCAATATTTAGTTTAATATAAGAGAGAAAACATAATAAAACCTCATATTTGTGCTTTATACTTCTAATATTTAGATATATTATTTTTAAATAGCAGTTGAAATGGACTATTTGGCCGAAATTAACTTTAGATAAATGTTTTCAATAGATGATTCTTCTATGATATTAGTTTTGGTATCTACTAAGTGAGAAATAATGTTTTAATAAAGACGAAACTACAAACAAGTTTATAAGTTGTATAGTATTAACTTGTGTCCATATTATTAAGGCTAATAATTAGCCTCAATATTTAAATGGTATGGTGCACCAAACAGACTTTCTCTCTATTTTGTCTAAAAATGGAAACATTTACTTAAAACTTGTAATATTTGTGAAACCAGATAATATACATTTTTACAGAAACATGATGGAAAAAATGACCATCACATTCCACCAAGAGGCATAAATGTAAGAAACGTATTGTTCATTATTTATATTTTGCAGATTTTACATATTTTCATCAAAAAGACGAATAATAAATAAACTCCCGTTTTCTGAGACCTAATTTTTTTTTTAAATATTTGCCAATGGCTCGGAAGCTGGGGACCTTTCAAGAATTACGTAAGGATTTTTTGGGTGGGAGTGATCAGTAATTTCTTAAGTTTTCGTGGGGGTGGGCAGATTCCATCTTAACTAAGGAATTTATAAATGTTTATGGTTAGACAAAATCTAAAAAAAAAAACACTTTTACAGAGGCGTGGTTAAAAAGGTTGCACCTAACGACGACATATGGTGCTGAATCATTGCCTATAGACGTACACAGCTATACATAACTATAAACGGTCATTTATTTATGTTGTTTTACACCTAACTTAACTGTGATAAATATTTTATAATTTCCCATCACGAATCCTTTTGTCTAAAATAATATAATATACCAAATTGTAAGAAAATTACGTAAGATCAGTCAGGGGAGAGGAGGGAACGAGAAATATTACAATTCCTTAAGTAGGGAGATTTGGGGAGTAAGAGCGGTCAAAGTAATGAAAAAAATCCTTAAGTAATTTATGAACTGCCCCCTATTGGTTTTATAAAAATATATTTCAAGTAAAGGGTTTTTTTAATTTTAATTTTGTAACAATCTTACAATATTGAGTTATTTCGTGTTTCAAAATACTTGCAAATATATGATTAAAATGCGCAATATCTTATGTAATTTACCCTTAAAATTATGTTCATAAGGTGATTAGTTTATATTGATAAACATTGCCCAGATACGAAATTTAATAAAAATCGTTACAGTGGATTTCGAGATAGCTTGTTCTCTCTCTTTTTTTACCTTTAATAAAATACCATCAATTTTAGGGTAAGATATCTAACTCCCGAAACTCCTCGAGGGAACCTTATAAAACCATATATACTCTGTTTTAGCTTAATCAGTAAAATGATGCCGGCTTTAGTTCTGGATGTAGATACACAGGTAGACGGCATCGCAAACCAACACCTTTTCGGTTTGGGGGGGGGAGGCGGGGGGAGTTACAATTATCAACATTTGGATCTTTCTTACGAGCAAAGTACTTTTCTTTTCAAGGTGTCGAGAGAAAGTAAAAAGTGTATATTTACGTAAAGATGAGCACAAATCATAGTCTTATACGCTTCAATGGTGCAAACACATTTCTATACATTCTTAAAACTACTTTCAACTAAAGGTTCAATGGCACTATGGAGTAAAATAATCACAATTTAAGATGCAAAAAGTAGTAAATATTACAATGGCCACTTATGTAAGTTTTTGAGTTCATACAGTCATAATGTCCAATTATTTGGATATTGTATTTATTTTTAACCTATCAACTATAATTGTATGAAGACTGTTTAGTTAGAAACCGATGCATATTTGAGCTTTTACACACTTTAACAACTAAAGTGTTTTATTGAAGCATACCTACTATCCATTATTATTATTATTATTATTATTATTATTATTATTATTATATTATTATTAGCACCGCGTCTTACTACCCATTCGGGTTATACGCACTTACGCTAATGTTTAATGGTAGGGTGGTTGTGAGATGAAATGAAGGACCTACAGTTTAACGTGGAATCCGAACCACGGTGGAGGCCTGGCATTCCCCACATTCACAAGATGTCTTGTCAGAGGTGAAGGAAGGGTTTGGTAATCAGATAAATCTTTGCTGGGACCGAGGATTGAACCCCGGCTGCCAGCATAGAATTCTGATACCTTACCCCTAGACCACCAGGTCACCTCCTACTATCCAAGCCTACTATTTAAAAACCAAAGTTGTTAACCTAAAGCTTAAGCCAAACAGCTGGTTTTGTTTGTAAAACGATCACAATCATTCAATACTAGGCCTACTACTTATAAATCCTTACATTATTTCAACGTTTCAAAATGCAACACGCTACAAATATTAATTTGGAGACCAGAGTATAGATTCATAGAAATATGTCAAAACACAGTTAATTTATTACATTTAATTGGGATCAAAATCAGCTTAAATTCACAAGTACTCAACTCTCCAAAGTTCACTCAACGAGATGAGACTCTTGGTGTAATATGTTCCATATTTTCTGCGTCTGTTTCCCTAAACATTAAATATTCTCCTTTGCAGTCCACAACACGTGATTGTGGATTCTAACTTTAAGGAGGTGGCTTTGTGCAAAATAGATTGTGCTTTTTGCATTGCCTCAGTTAATGAGGCTATATTATCCTTATTTTCTTCAATGCCTTTCCTAACATTATATGTACAATACCTTATTTGTGTTGCACATAAGGAAATTGCTCTATAAATGTTTCTAGGAAATGTGTGTGAACATATCTGTAGGGATTTGAGATTCCTTAAGTCATCATGCTCTTTATTGAGATATGCCCTATGAATAATTTAATAATAATGCCATAACTCCATGCTGGCATCACACTTTGTTAATGTTTTCATGCAGAGTTTACAGTGAAATTTCCGTTCGATCTTGTATGCAAGATAGCCAGCAAATTTAAAAGATCGAACGGTAAAACCAATAAGTATATAATCTTAATTTGTGATGATAAAAAAACGTTAAAATTGTATGTGTATGGTTTCATACTCGTTAGCTCCTATTTAAAAACCATTCATTTAATAACAAAATATGTTAAATAGTAAATCATTTTGAGATACCTATTTATTTTGTAACTCATGTATAAAAATAATATCTATGTAGCCAACAATCGGTTTAACCTGAAAGGTGACATCAATAATTTAATGGAATAGAATAGCCTACAGCCGTATTTTATAAGCCACAATGTTACATAATAGTTTATGATAATTAAAGGAATTGTTTGTGTGCGATGATAGCCAAATCTACAGCACGCAGAGATCTGACCTTTTTAACATATCTGGACGGAAGGTGGTCCGATTGCACTTTGAAGCAGGATTTTTAGATTTTCAATTATCTTTTTAATTGTGATATTTTAAACAAATTTTTGAAGAAAATATTTTCTGTTTTAGAATTACGTTTCAGAGATACGGGTACCATGGGGGGTGGGGTGTCTATATAATTCTTAAGTCACAAAGGGTCACGGACAATGCCGTCCAGGATTGCTAGTAATCCATGAAAGAAAACTTGCTAACTTTTAAGATAAGTACTCACACAAAATACAATAATTTAACTTTAGTACTTACTACGCAATTTTAAATAACAGAGACCCTTAAAACTATTTAAAACCATCCCAATATTTTTGTTTTAACTTTAATTACTTAAGTGTGGGAATTTTAATTTACACCGAAAAATTACCAGTTTTTAAATTATTTCAAGCATACATTAATGATTTTAAATACATAGCATCAAATAGATATTATATACTTGCATTGGTGGCCACACGGTATGGCATCCAGCCTTCCTCTATCAAATAGTCATGTTTTGATAGGGTCACAATTTGTGGGGTTCTATAGAAGATATCACACATTTAAAAATCACTTTATAAATAAAATTTAAACTATTTAATTAGTCAGAACTTACAGCCTCATTTTGTTGAAAACAATATTAGAAAATATCCAACCACTTGTTAAATAAATTGGTATTTCCTAAAGTCTGCAATTCTCCTCAATGCTCCTTAATAAATAATTGCAGTTGACAGCCAGTCCTTTAGTTATAAAAAAAAAGGTTCATTGTGTTTCAAGTTTTCTTTGTAATGTGAAGTCAGAGTAAACTTATTTATGTTGCAGGATTAGGGTACTTATGACGAGGGTGTGGGGGGTTAGAGACGGAGGAGGGCGCTAACTGAAGCTCTCTCGGTGACCGCCAGCAGACAGGAGCTCATATTTTGTATCTGCCTTCTAGTACATTTGAGTTTAAAGTGAGTCGTTTACAAAATGCTCACTTGATTGCGCTGTAGTCACTGGGGGTCGCACCTAGCGATCCCAACGTTGAAGGAGTAAAGCCTCGAAAAGGAGTGCAACATTTTTAATTTAGGGGCTGTGGCTCTGTTGTTTCCTTCTCTGTGGCCTAGGAGTAAACCGGCTAAAATATTCTCTTCTCCGTCGCTCTCTACTGGAGACTTTGAAGGGTGGGATGAGCCAGCCGTCCTTTCCTCCCGCCATTCCAAATATTAGCAAACGACCTTGAAGTAAAACATGGAAAAAATTAATTGTTCCCTGGCAACTTTCCTTAAGTTCTTTTTCAAGCCCACTAACATTATTTGTTTTGAGATTCACGAGTTTTAGGCGGGCAATTCTGTCTAGCTTCATGCCTTTTGCTTTATATAGATTAAATAATGTATTAATTTGTATACTTTTGTGTAAAGTTGAATGATATTTAGTATTTTTAATTTTTTAAATATAATCTATCTTCATTTTTGAAATAAAGATTTGTTCTATGAAATAATGAATCGAGGACAAAAATGTGATTACCGCGGCTGCTCGATTACACAGTATAAACTAGTGAATTAAATCGAGCCGCGTCGGGCGTCGATTGAAACATTACGGATTAATTCCCAGATATAATAATGCTGTGACGATGTTTAGGTTGTCTATAGCTCCGTGGTCGAGCACTAATTAATCGGTATATTATTATTATTATTATTATTATTATTAGCACCGCGTCTTACTACCCATTCGGGTTATACGCACTTACGCTAATGTGTAATGATAGGGTGATAGTGAGATGAAATGAAGGACCTACAGTTTAACGTGGAATCCGATCCACGGTGGAGACTTGGAATCGGTATATTAATAAAATTAAAGAAAGAGAAATGTTGATGGCTGTTTATTCGCACACGGTTTATTTAATTGGCATCTGTTAATTACTTATACATACTCCAATTAAATACTTTATATCAATGCACACTTGTGATATTAATGTTAGTTATTATTATTATTATTATTATATTAGCACCGCGTCTTACTACCCGTTCGGGTTATACGCACTTACGCTAATGTGTAATGGTAGGGTGATAGTGAGATGAAATGAAGGACCTACAGTTTAACGTGGAATCCGAACCACGATGGAGGACTGGCATTCCTCACATTCACAAGATGTCTTGTCAGAGGTGAAGGAAGGGTTTGGTAATCAGATAAATCTTTGCCGGGACCAAGGATCGAACCCCGGCCGCCAGCATAGAAGTCTGGTTAATGTTAGTTATTTTATACTTTGTTAGACTGTTACTGCCAGTGTGTGGCTCTGACTGACTTGTGCGTGTGGATGGATCCCTGGTGTGGATGTTTGGGATGCCTGGCTGATACGCACAAACGGTTTTTATATTTCATACCCCTTGCATCTTTCTCCCTTCGTCAACAGTGTAAAAACTAATTAATAGAAAGAGTCCTGGCGACAGGTGTTGTGGAAGCTAGCTTCTTATTAGTATAGAGAAGTGGCGTCTTTGCCAAATACTGCGGAGTTGTTCCTTTAACAGGAAGAATTGTATAAAAAATATATTTTACTGGTAAAATACTTTTCACATTATTTCTGAGAAGCGCGTGTTTCTTCATGGATGAATCATAAAAAGATACTCTACGTATGTTACTTTAAAGAAAAATTACCTTCATCCATGACTTTTTATATATTTTAGACTGATTTAAATCAATATCATTACAACGGTACAGTCCTGAAACTAGTATATCTCTGTTCCGATTTCCAGTGAAAGAAAAGGATAGGTAAGCTAGTAAATAGGAACAAAGTTATTAGCAATTTAAAGATTCCAAGTCATTTTATGGGCGTTTTAAAAAGTAAAAATACTCTTTGTTCTATTTATATTATGTTTTGATACACATTATGGATACGTCTATTACCTATATATTTCATTTAGTGGAAAATTGACACATGGGCACGTATTACTTATTCTAACGGGTAAGGATGCAAAAGGTAATCAAAGAGGAATGCAATGTAATAAGTGAGATAAAATGAGAAACTCACCTTTTAAAATCACATTTATAGAATCATTCCCCAGTGGACACTTCCGAGAGTATAGTAAATACTAATTAATATGCGTCAAAGAAAGCAAATAGTCTCATAACAATGCCATAAGATGATTTATAAGAGTTTGATAGAATTTGACTAATTTCAACTTTCGGTATGCTTTTGATCTAATTTGAGATTTTCATTCGAACTCTTTAAGCTAATAATTTCACGCTTATTTTAGAAATTAGGCAGTTTTTACCATTTATATTTAGTGTTTGGTATCCCTGTGTGTTGCATAAAATAATACTCGTAGATTAATTACGTAGGCACATTAAGGAACCTCAACTAATATGTTAAAATAAATAAATAGTAAGACACAATCGTAGACACTTTCTTTAATACATCGTGTAACAAAATTTTCAAAAATATGTTTTCATTAAACTACCGCCAAGTAAAGGTTTCTCCGAAAAACACACAAATCAACTTGCTAAACACAATAACAATATCAAAATATATACTTACTTTACATTAAAACATTCCCAAATAATCATTTTGAACTAAATCTTTAAAGCATTTTTTGAAAAATGTATTAATATTTAATCGTAAGTAAATTACCCTTAATTTAATTGATTTTATAAAAATAAACATACGTTATTTTTATCATGTAAAATAGTCCCTTGATAGTAATTTTTCAAAAATCAATCATCTGTAAACTATTATTTTTAGGAAAAACAATAAAAAATAATCAACATAATTTTATAATCTCGTTTTCGGTAATAGAAATTACGAGGAAATTACAGAACAAGTTTTGACAAACAACCACTCATAAATGTTAGGGATCCAGGATGTCAGCAAAAATAAAAGTTTTCACAGAAAATCTTATTTTCCAAGCAAGTATTCTGCTTTTTATTATTTGTGTACATCACCATGGTTTACAGCACCCTGATTTGTGTAATTTATGCATGGATGGATTTCTGTAAATAAATTATTTCTCTTTGGCTACAAATAATACCAAATCAATTCTAACTTTATTGGTATGTTGCAACAAATAGAAAGATTACGGAAATTATTTGTATATATCAAACAAACCAATAATAGTAGGTTAAAAATACATCATTTTTTCACATAATTGCTTTATATCCTGCTTCTTGGTGTTTAAATATCTGCCTCTGATATATTGTATGATTTGAGAAGCCTGTAAGTAAAATTACGATAAAATAGCTAAAATGATTGACAAGAGAAATCTTTTAAAAAATAGGGTCCAGGATGTCAGCAAAACTAGTAACTTCCAAAGTAAACTCAATTTTTCCAGAGAATTTTCCAGCTCTATCCCTTTTTTAGTTTTAACCACCATCGCCACCCTTATTTGTGCATGGTTGTAAATTCTTAAATAAAATATTTGTTTTTGGTTAAGAATAATAAATCAACTCCACTTAAGTGATACATATAATGCAACAATTCGTTAGAGCAGTTTTAGAAATATTTCTGATTTTCAAAAATCACTAATCATTAAATCATGATTTTTTTCTCCACCGAATAACTAGTATACATGGTTATTTGTAAGGTCAAACACGCCCTAGATGTAAATTTTAAAAATATAATTGGAATTTGGAAAAAATCACTCATCAATAAACTACTCTTGATTTGAAAGCTATGGTCATAAGTAAACTACCCTTAAATAAATTAACAATAATTGTAAACATATCATTTGTGGGCCTATCAAAACGGAACAAACGAATTTTTTTTAGGAAAAATCCGGAACAAACGATTGCAATCATAAAAACTTGAATTTTTAAAAATGGGCGGGGGGAGGGGGGAGGGGGGCAACTTCACGGACGTAAGAAAAAGATTGCTGTCTCCGAAAAATTGAATGGGTACGTTTGGAAATCTGTCTACGCGCGTCATGGAAGGGGCTTGAAGGACAGTACCTTTACTAAACAAACCTAATTTGAAAAGAGTGGCTCTCCCCTCCTCATCCATTCCCTCTCTTCCTTACTGCCCCTCATTCTACGCCACTGTCAATTAATGGTCCCTCTCCTCCACCCCTTATCCTTTGCTCACTATAAAACATGCTTGAATTATGCCGGTTCAAATCATTTACACGTTTTGAGTGGTTGACTCTCGACCATATACATTCCATTCCAAACTCGTGTTAATGAGTGCTCAGTGATAAGTTTAGAGACAAGAAGACAGTGTGTTGGCGACTTCTGGACAATCTTCAGATACAGCCATTCAAGTAGGTGCTCTTCTCGTAAAAAAAGATCGGACCAAATGAGGGTGCATGGGGGTCGCTCCTTCTTAACCCTATAATATTATGAATCGTGTATTTTTATAATCGTCCTCAATCTCTAGGCTAGTATCTTAATGGAGTCTATCTTTTATAACTTCTGCAATCACACTTATGTAAAATAAATGGTACGGTGCACCACACAGACAAACTCCCAACTTTATCTTAAAATAGACATTTTACTAAAAACTTGGTAAGATTTGCTAAAATAAATAATAGGTCCAAACACGGTTGTTGAAACATTACACAAAATATAATAAATAAAATGAATACATTGTTACTTTATGACATTAGGAACTAGGAACATTGGTATAGAAAAATTGAGAAAAGATAAACGTCTTTGACCACCAAAGATCATAAGAATCAAATTCATTTTCGAAGACCTGAATTAAAAATTATATATATTTGCTTATAGCTCAGAAATTTTTAGTTTTACAAAAATATATTTCAAATAAAATATATTTTATATTACTACAACTTTACAATGATAAGCTATTTCCTATCTCAAATAGTTGCATAAAATGAGGAAAATTGGAAAACTTCCCCTGTGTAAAGTACCCCGTCATTTTCATGAGAATATGATAGTTGCTATCTTGTTTATAATAATAAACAATAATATCTAGATATAGGATTTAATCAAAATCGTTAGTGCGAATTTCTATAAAATATATTTTTTTCTTTTTACCCTTCAGTAGACTATCCTTAAAGTTAGGGTTATATATCTAATTCCAAAAATCTCTTACAAAAACCCCGGATTCCAAGTTTTAGCCCAATCGGTAAAATAGTTTGGGCTCTAGTCCAAGGTACAGACACACGGACAGATAGACGACAGACAAACAGACATACGACATTGCGAAAACCACATTTTAGGTTTCAAGGTGTCATGAAACCTTGACATTCATTAAAATCTTGAGTTAATTTTTTTTTTACTATCACCATACTTTCTCTTCGAGGTGTTGAGAAAAAGTGAAAAAAATTATTATATTATTCCAAAAGGGGCTTGCTTTACTTTGATAACATTTTGCCATCTCCTGTTGCTGGTGACTTTTCCAAGAGCCCCTGCAGATAGAATCCCCTTAAATAAATGTTTGTACACGGCCCAGTTACTGATAATTCCAGTAGGTACTATACAATATTTTTTTATTTACCACTGCGTCTTACTACCCGTTCGGGTTATACGCTTTAAGTACTAATTACGCTAATAGATTAGGAATTGGGAAGGTTGAATTAGAGGAAGTGAACCCGCATTTGCGTGGAGGGAGAATGGAAAACCATTTAGGAAAAACCACCCCAGTTCACCCGACCGAGATTCGAACCTTGATCTCCCCGTCCTCAGCAGTCGAGCTCAACATGACAAGCGCGTTAGCCAACTACGCCAACGAGAATAGGTACTATAGTATTTTCACTGTGTCTGAGAATACGTTTGGGTTGTACACAAACAATAATTTATCTAAGGAACTAGGAATAAGAAAGAAGATAAAATTTACCTGTATTTTCATAGATAGAGAATGTAAAACCACCCTCAGTACATCCGACCAGGATTTGAATCCTAATCTCATGACTGGCAATCTAGTCTAACACGAGAGGGATGCCTCCCCCCCAGAGACAATGGGATTACATAAAGGGCACTACGAGGGGTATTCTTAGACTTATGCTGCTAAGTGACTCCATCAAGACTAATCACCATACTATAAATCTACTGAACATTGAAGTAGCTACTAGCAGTATGTATTACCCGCTTCGATGGTCGCATAGTCTAAGGCGCTACACTCGCAGTAAACTAGACTGACGATTATGGTGAGATTGTGGTTAGAATCTAGGTCGAGTGTACTGAGGATGGTTTTTCCAAAATGGCTTTCCCCTCTTTTTCCACGCAAATTCGGGTACACTTCCTATACATTTAGCCTCCCTAATACCTAAAACCATTCGCCTAGCTAGTACATGAGATTATGGCCCAAACGGTTGCCAATAAAATAAATAAAAAATAAAAGTGATATATAAGAAACTCGCTAAATTAATATTAGACTTTGAAATGTTGGTGTCACTGGATGGATTTCATAATTTTGGTTAAATTAATAATTATAATCAAAAACATAAATCGAATTTTTAAAATAAATATAACTGTTTATTTTATACGCATTTGTACTAATTACGCTAGTGTTTAGTGGAAGGTTTAATTTAGGGAAGTGTATCCGCATTTACGTGAAGTTATAATGGAAAACTATTTAGGAAAAAACACAGTCAGTACACCCAACAGAGATTCGAGCTCTAGCTCCCTGTCATTGGCAGTCTGGTCTCTTGCGAGAGTGGCGTTTTAGACCATGCGGCTAACGAAGCGGGTTTTTGGATGTTAGTGTGTTATTATTTTGCCGCTATTCTGAATAATAATATATTAGGGTAGGGAACACTGGGCCCAAGAGGGTGATGACCCTAAGAGGTTTGGGAGCCACCGCCTCAGATCATGCGACCACCGGTGCGAATGGTTTATTCCTGAAGTGTAGTTCTGGTTTGTTAGGACTTACCGTGTTCCTTTAGTGATTACGTTACGCAAACCATGATTGTGCTACTTAGGTCCAAACTGTGCAGGTGCGAATGATGTGTGCTAGACTGTTATATTGCGTTCACTTCATTGCACCTCCTATGCCACGGCACTGGTACTCAACTCCTGAAGACCTAGCTCAAACCCCGTCACGAGGATTCTGTAGTTGTTTTTATTGGTGTATTTAACGTGCATTTTCTGAACCGGCTGATTAAATCAGCACATGACTTACAAACTAAATCAATTCTAGAATATTCATAAAACCCTGCTTCTCTCTTGGTCGTTAGTTCATCACTGTGGAAGGGGATATTACAATTTCGCCTTTTTTTTTTTTTTTTACAATTTCTGGAATTGAGCCCAATACCTTTATTTAACTCATTATAAAATCGCACCACTAACTGAGATAAGATATTGGCATTTAGAACCAGTGACTTGTTAACATCATCAAACAATTATAAAGGTGTCTTTTACAAATCTATTCATACTAAGATTTAATGCTATACAGTCAGAAATACATAACTTGCGCGTGTGTGTTAAATATTAAATATAATGTAGGTTTATTATTTAAATAAAACACTTTTAAAAATAAAGCGCATCTGTTTAGAAGAGCTAAGCTCTTCAGGCGAACGCTTCTGTTGCTGCATGGTTTAGTGCGCTACTCTCTTGCTAGACTATACTGCCAAAGACGGGGATATCGGGATTCGATCTCAGTCCAATGTACTAAGGGTGATTATCCCTCAATGGCTTTTCCCTCTTCTCCACGCAAATATGGGTGCACTTCTTTCAATTTTAACCTTCCTAGTCCTTAATATGCTAGTGTAATAGTACATAGGCGTATATCCCAAACGGGTATTAAGACGTGGTGCTAAAAAACCAGCAGACTAAAGATAGTGTTCAAGAACTGCCGTACTCCACGACGGAGGAACCGTATTTGTCTATCGAGGTTCAAACATAAAATGGTATTTGTAAGATGCTTCAACCGCTGTTAACAAATGGTGTTCCAGGAGCCCTCCTCCGGAAAATGAAACTATTTGAAGTTTGATATAAAGCCATCTTTCATCTACATAATCAAGCACATCAGAGAAGAGGCGGAAAATAAATCTAGAGGAGATTTAAGTACATACCAAGTGGGGTAAATTCTTTCCAGGGGAACAATGCCCCCCTCCCACCAGTTCCTCCACCCCTGGTTGTATTGTATTGCTTCTAAAATTATTCAGAGAGAATCAAGATGAAAGAGAACAACCGAACGTCAAACAGAGCATTTGAATCACAAGTTTTCCAAATAAAACCACTCTGCATGTATACCCATTTTGTTTGAAAAGTTCTCCTTGAAGAAAGAGCTATTAAAATCGACACAACGAAAGCAGATATATCCCCCAGGGTGCCAAGTTTGTTTGAAAGAAGCCAAAAACTGGTTAAAAGTTAGAGAAGGGACAGCCAAAAAGGCTTAATACAAGTATTTTTCTCAACAACCTGCCGATTACAGAGAACACAAATCCTCACAATGAATTACTCAAGCGCTTGATTAATCAGTTCATTTTTTGGTTAAAAGATATTATTTGTTAGCGGATATGTCGTGTTAAAGGATATAGTGGTTACATAAACATAGAGAATGACTAATAAAATGATTTATTTGTGGGCTTTTTTTATTTTGTACTGCGTCATATAACCCGTCCGGACTAAAAATATATCTGTATTTAATTACAGTAATGTTATAGGGATGAGGAAGATCTAATTTAGACTAAATACTACCACATTTGCGTGAAGAAAAAGGGAATAACTATTTAGAAAATAACTAGCCTGATGTACCAGGCCGGAATTTAAGCCTTAACTTTTATATCATCGGCAAACCAGACTAGATGGGCTTGACGTTTAGTTCGCATGTCCACCGATGTGGGTTAAAGTAAATTATGATAAGATACTAGATGATTCAATGTATTTTAATGAATCAAAAGTCTATTAATTATTAATAAAAAGATTATTTATAAATACTGACTTCTGCGCTAAGTCAGGCCTGTAGGTCAAACAAGAGAAGATTGGTAGGGAGTCATGTGTAGCTAGAACTTGTATATAACAATGTATTGTATCTATGGCTAAATTTTTATTGAGAGTATTTCACGTAGGCCTACACTTTTCAAACCATATGATTATATCAGTAGACCATTTACAAATTAACTTGATTATAAAAAACACCCGCATAAAACCCTCAGTCGTACCCAGCCGTTAATACATCGCTGTGAAAGGAATGAGTCTAACTTCACAACATGATATGGCTGTTCCACCTATTTAAGGAGTTTAATCCGGCCCCCTTACATCACCAGGAAGATGCACTACCGACTGAGATGAGGTGTCCCGTTTCCCTAGTTGCGTTAGATTTATTTTAATATAATAACTATGCTAGAAATTGTAAATTAAGTAGTTAACAAATACGTTAGTTATGAAGACTAATGACACATTCGTAAATTACACACTGAGAGTTTAACAAATTATTTGTGAGTAGCGTAAAAGAGAACCAAAATAATTTATGTAAGGGATCTAAAACGCTCTTTACACTGGTCACGAGTTTTCAAAAAAAAAAGAACACAAATAACAGTATCGCTTAGCACAGAAACTAGATGTCAAGCAAACTTGTTTAGTGCGATTTGCTGGTGACGGGGAGGTCACAATTCAAATCTCGGCTGGGTGTGCTAATTTTATAAATTGTTTATTACTCGCCTTCCACGCAAATGCGGGTTTATTAGTTTCCAAATTCAACCATCTTCATATCTACCCCATTAGAGTAGTAGAGCAGGTAGTGAGACTTGGAGTGAAAAGAAAGTCTCACAAATACAAATTATCAAACTAACAAGGGATTCAATAAAAATATAGATGCTTATTCAATTATTTTCTTAAAAAGAAGCTTATCCTATAGGTCAGGGGTCGGCAAAAGGTCGATCTTGCAGCAATTTTCAGTCGACCGCGTAAGAAAACTACATCGTCACGAAAAGGAAAACTTACCTTGCATTAGTACACTATGGTGCAGCTTATAAGATAGGCCCATGGTTAATCCGTTAGTAAGGTAAGACTTATCTTTCAGGGTAAATGAATGTACATATTATTTATTTTGTGTATTTTCTATAAAAGTTGGGACATGAATATTGCAGAAAATAGTTTATTTAAGGAATAAATTCAATATGTAAGTTATAGACCAAAAATTAAAAACAGAGTGGATTGATCGTGGGACATTTGATAAATGTAAAAGTCGATGGCAGCCCGAAGAGGTGTCTGACCCCTGCTATAAGTACAAAAGTTTCTGTATCTACTTTAACTTATTCATGTGTCAAATCATGTGATCTGCAGTTAAAAAGGTTTGTATTTTCTAAAAGGCTCTTCTTATGAAAATTTGACTTTATGTAAGTGTAGAAAACAAAAGAAAATTAATATAAAATCGTTCAAAGAAGTTCGATTACTGATACGCGCTAGCCAAAATAAATGACTATGTCATTGGGTAACTAGAACACAGGGGCGATAGAATGCATATTTTATCATCCTATTATTGCATCATTACTTCCAACAGCCCACGTTCTAAAACCATGGCAAGCGTACGTACCTACGGGATTTCACAGTAAAATCGATGCAACACTGAGTTTTGATAGTCATAGTATGATTTGGTTAAATTAAGAATTATTAAATAAATAACGCAAATTTGGACTTGATATAATGGACTTCAATAATTTTTATTTCCCTCTATCAATAGTTAGCTTGGCTTTCCACTAAAGTTTTGTTAAAGTATGGATGACTTTTTAAAGTTTACGTGATAGCAGTTTGTTTTTATGAAGAACTAGAAAGGGTTAGGCCATGGCTCCTTAAGGGGATGTGACTTGTGAAAACACTAGTTTAGTTTCATTATAAGGCACTGGTTATCAAAGATTGTGCCGAAAAATTCTCTAGGTGTGCCATGAAATTCTCAATTTTTATTATTGTTAGTAAAAAAAAGTAATTCGAAGAAAGCCTCTAATTTGATTTAAAATTATTTTTTTTAAAGAAATAGGAGAAAAACATCAACTCTTTAATATAGAGTAGGGTGGAAACGGACGATCCATGCTAAGGAAAGTGATGGACAACGTGGTGAGGTTTGTCTGACGTCCGGTGGAGCTCACCTCAGTGACATGACATTATCTTCAAAAATTGAAAATAGTGTAATAGGTCGTTTGCTTTCATTTACCTACTGAATACTTTCTGTTCAATTAAAGCATTAATTTTCAAGCTACTAATCGTATAATAGTTTGAACCCCATCATCTATATTTATTTCCGAAAAAATGTAATGGCTTACAATAAAAAAGTTGAGTAATTAATAAGAATCTTGTCGTTTCTAACACGTAAGTTCAATCTGTGGTTGAATAGATAATAAACACTCGCATTTCCTGTTCAACCATCTTGTACTTTCGGTGTGCCACGAGGTCTCACGACAAAGAATAGTTTGCCGTGGTCAGAAAAAAGGTTGAGAGCCACTGGTCTACAATTCAGAGCTACTTAATAAATGGTAAGGAACTCCGCACTTTCTAACTCTATTGTGTAAAAATGGAGATATTTACTCAAAACTCGTAATATATGTGAAACGAAATAATATACACTAGCAAACCCAAGCATAAATTGCACTATACTTACGTAAAACATTTTTTTAGTCCTGGTTTTAAATTTTAAATAATTAATGTCCTCATTTGTATGTTTGGACCAATAAAAAAGATCGATATTGAGTCCACACTTCGTATTAAAATTTCTACTCCCGGTTAAAATTTTAACATTTTATTAAGTGTTGAACATCTTAAGGTCATCGCATTGCTATTAAATTCCTAATTTATAAATTTTGATCAATAAAAAATGTAAATATTGACTATTGAGTCTAAAATGAAGGAGATAGATCATTGTTGCACACACATTTCTCCTAAGGGGTTAAAGGAAAAATAGTTAACTTTTTGAGACTTACTTATATTTAATTTCTCTATGGCATTACAGAATTATTAAGTAGTATATGTGTACAGCTAAAGCTCACAAAATTGTTGTAATATGTTTGCCCAAATCTCAGAAAATGTTGGTTTTATAAAATAAATTTCATATAAAAGTTTTTTTATTTTTAATAGTACTACAAATTTGCAATGATAAGTCATTTAGTATCTCAAATAGCTGTGGATACACGGAAATTTGCGCTTCTGTAAATTACCCCAAATTAATTTTCATGGGAAAATGAAATTAGCCAGCTTATTTATAATCTTAATCAACGCTTAGACACAAATTTTAATCAAAATCGTTAGAACAGATTTTGAGAAATTCAAATTTTCTCTTTTCACTTTTTATTAAAAAAATTTGGTGTTAAAAAGACACACAAACAGACGGCATTGCGAAAAAACTTTTTAGGGTTCGGGAGGTAATGAGACATCGACATTCATCAACATTTCGCGCTAGATTTTTTTTACGGTCGCATTACTTTACCTTTAGTGTTCGAAAAGTTTATATATATATATATTATATATATAATATATATATATATATATATATTATATTTAAATGTGTATGGATTTAAGTTATTGATTTTATAAAAATATGTTTTTTATAAAATATTTGTATTATAGATAGATATACATATTTATAATGATAAGTAATTTCATATCTCAAATAATTTCGGAGATATGATAAGGAGATACGATAAAAAATGAGAATTTAAGCATCAGACTGGAGCCCTTAAAATCATTTTGCCGAAATATTGAGGGTAGCCATTTTGTTTATAAAATTTAGAAATGTTTAGAAATAAAATTTATCAAAATCGTTAGAGACGATTTTGAGAAAATTGACTTTTTCTCTTTTCACCCTTCAGTAAACTACCTTTAATTTTAGGGTTAGATATCGAATTCCAAAATACCTCGGAGAAACCCTATGTAAACCCTAGATATCAAGTTTTAGCTCAATCGGAAAAATAGTTTAGGCTCTATGAGGTACAGACAGACGGACGGAAATTCAAAAACAACTTCTTAGGATTCGGGAGGCCATGAAACGTCGAGATTCATCAAAATCTCGAGTTCGATTTTTTTTAACGATCACAATACTTCTCTACCTGTAAGATAGCGAGAAAGTAAAAATAATATAAAAAATAATATATCCACCCTCCAAATATATCTTAAAAATTGTACAATTAAAGTCAGTTTAAAACACTTTTTATAAAGTATTATTATTATTATTATTATTTAGCACCGCGTCTTACTACCTGTTCGGGTTATACGCTTTATGCACTAATTACGCTAATGGATTGGGAAGGTTGAATTAGAGGAAGTGAACCCGCATTTGCGTGGAGGGAGAGTGGAAAACCATTTAGGAAAAACCACCCCCAGTTCACCCGACCGAGATTCGAACCTCGATCTCCCCGTCCTCGGCGGTTTTATAAAGTAACAAGACATTTCCGCAAGATGGATTAATCTATATCTATTTGTTTGGTAATGGTTTAATTGTAAGAAAAGGCCAAAGCTATTTAAATGACTAGATCTATTTGTTTGGTAATGGTTTAATTGTCAGAAAAGGCCAGAGCTATTTAAATTAACTATAACGTTTTTATCATTATACGTGAGGAGGTCGTATTATAAGAATAGTCAATTTACATTTTAATGCATACATTTACTCATACTATGCTCTAATTTATTACATACATTGCAATCGATTAGTAATAAAACATTATGCTGAAACAGTAATTAACGCATGATAACTAATAGATAAGCACAACTCAATGAAGTACTCAACTTACTCATAGAATACTAAACAAGAACCTGAGGAGATAACTATGGAGTTAGCCTGCGTGATCAATGCGTGTGTTTATGGAATTGAATTAATAATAGTCGAAAGCTCCATTAATATAAACACGCACGGATTCGCACACATTTTTTAAATTCGTCTAACACACACACACAAACTATATTTTTATTAAATTGTTTAGCACCACGTCTTACTACCCATTCGAGATATACAGTCTCATACCTTCTAGGGTTCCTTTTTAATTTGCCACAATAAAGATGAGACCGACAGCTTTACTTCCTCTCCGAAGGAAGTTGTGCTACGGATTTTCATCGCTTAAGAAAAATCCGTTGAGCCCAGCTGGGTTTAAACCCATGATCATCGGGCACTGATGTGAACACTTTACTCCAAGATCACCAAGGTCAACAACGGTCTAGTTTATTGCGAAAGTAGCGTCTTAGTCCATGCGGCCAGTGCAGCCAAGCGTGTTTTATTATTGTCATTGCAAAAGGTAATATTTTCTCCTTGATTTGCATCTACAGTTAGGTTGTTTAACTAGTTTTTAAACTCTGTGAAAGATAAGGAAAACAGGTTCTGGCTTATGTCCAAAATTATTCGCGTTTATTTCAACACATTTCAAACACTCGGTTTCTAAAATACAGGTATCGTGTTCTGACGTCATACACTGTTCTTTACAGTAACACACTCCCGGCCTACATACATCTAATTAAAACCAATGGGATAGAGATTAAAAGGGAAGATTTAGGAATAAACGTTCCCATGGATTGAGAGCATGAACACATTTAGGGTGGAAAAACTCAGTAAATCCAGCCGGGATTAAAACCTTGACTTGGTTTTCACCTTCATACGGGCAGTTGCTCAAAAAACTCCGCATAGTATTATTGTATCTCAAGACATATGATTTCAAACATGCATTATACACGAAGGGAAATACCGCGCATGATGACGTCCCTACCGCGAAATTGTCGATTGTTTCAATGAGATCACTTGTGTCTGGATCCATCTACCACCAATCAGATTAAAGAGGTTGGACCAAACATCTCATTTGGAAGGGAAATTCCGTGTGTCTTTTCACTGCAGCAATAACACTTCCATGGTGTAAACCCACAGACGAGCCATACCAATCGAGCGGTCACCACCGTTAGCGATGACAGTGCCAACATTTGCGGATAGAGGATATCATGTGGTCAGCACACTGAGCCCCCCAGGGCCGTTAATTTCTGTTTTCTAAACTATAACTGCCACTTCTGTATTCAAATAGTTCCTTAATTGTCCTCACCAAGCTGAAGTTAACCCCAGTCTAGAGCCACTACGTCACAGATAAATTTTATAAGCACCTGTGAACAAACTCAGAACTTTTGGTTGTGTGTTCAGAGTTGATCTGAATATTTTAGATTGCTATTGTGTTGTATGCTCTTGACTTTTACACGAGATTCAGAAGTTTAATTCTGACTGGTTTCAGTAGAGGGGACTTTTATATTTGATGTATCACACACTCATCTCTATCCCTCCTCACTCCTCCCTCCCTTGCCCCAAAAATACCTGCGTTTATTCCGCTACGAGCGCTGCTAGTCCACTTGCAGGCGAAGATGTCTTAAGATACCAGTTCCGCATCAACCACAATCCCGCCGATAAACAACAAACGTCTGTTTAATGTCTATAAATATACAAACTAGTAAATGGGACTGTTTAGCAGTTATCCATTCGGGTTATATGCTTATGTACTAATTACGCTAATTATTTTAGGTATTAAAGAGGTTATATTAATAGGAAGTCTTCCCGCATTTGTGTGGAAAACCATTTAGGGAAAAACATCAGTACACCTGACCAAGACTTGAACCTCGATCTCCCCATCATTGGCATTCTAGTCTCCTGTGAGAGTATTGCCATAAACAATGCGTTCACCGAAGCAGGTCAATTTATAGTTAAACAAAATAATACACATTGCACATTATATACACAAAAAATGTATTATTACAAAATATGGTTAGCTATATAAACAAATTACCTTTTAAATTCTTAAATAAATACCACAAATTAAACACACAAACAATCTTGAACATGTTTAGGCTAAAATAAAATAGTTTTAATCAAACTAAACTATTATGACGTTACATTCAGTTGATCCAATAATTTACTTATTTAGGTTTGAGTATTTTATGTCATAGATTTCTTTCCGTGATAACGATTGTTAAAATAAATTTTAAAATACTGACGTACCATTTTATTAAAAATTAAAATCAAAAACATATCAGTTGTGGTCAAACAGTGGCGGGCACACGCAAAAGGATCGGTGGGTGCCATGGTTCACATGGGTAGAGGTTTGAGGACATCTGGACCAGTTAAATAAAATATAAGCCGCATAAATCACTAGATGACCAAAAGAGTAATTTAATACACTTTGAACAATTACTACATTGTTAAGCTTTCCTTCTCTCATTTTCAAAATTGAAAACTTTGATTATATAGAACTGAATCGAACCTAATGTATATACATAATATCTATTACTGATTCCAGCCTGTGTTCTGGGTCAGTTTTTTATTCAAGCTATATCATTTTTAATTTATGGTTTGCTATGCTTCATATGCCGTATAATCTAACTTAAGACTAGAGCAAACACAACATCCAGTCTCCGGCCGTTAATTCACCACTTTGAACCACATTTCACCAATGGATACATTTTTCGGCCATGCCGGGAATCGAACCCGGAATCCTTAACTCAATAGACGGACACCGACTGAGCTAAGGTGCCGGACTTGTGTGTGTGTGTGTGTATATATATATTATTAGCACCGCGTCTTACTACCCGTTCGTGTTATACGCACTTACGTTAATGTGTAATGGTAGGGGGATTGTGAGATGAAATGGAGGACCAGTTTAACGTGTAATCCGAACCACGGTGGAGGCCTGGCATTCCCCACATTCACAAGATGTCTTGTCAGAGGTGAAGGAAGGGTTTGGTAATCAGTTAATTTTTGCTGAGACCGAGGATTGAACCCCGGACACTAGCACAGAAGTCCGACACCTTACCCCTAGACCGCCAGGTCACCTATATATATATATTATATATATATATATATATATATATATATATATATCTATATATATAATAGCGATTAAGAAAAATCGTAAAGACAATGTCAATAAAGATGATCTATTAGAACACATTCGAGTGGTGATCTTTTTTTTTTCACTGTAGCTTATAAAGTTTTTTATTTTATTTTAAAATATTCAACCATTTTATTTTACATAAACCAAGGTTTCTGTATTTTACTAAATTTTTGGAACCAATATTTTTACACGCAGCCCTAACGCTCACTAAGTTCTAACTCACTGGTAACCATAAAAAACATACTATTGGCCAAAACTATGAAGATTATTTGAATAACAACTTTTCACTCATCTGCTTCGGTGACTGCATGGTCTAAGGCACTATTCACGTGCTAGACTAGAAGGCTAAAGATGGGATGGTCAAGGTTCGAATCTCTGTTTTCCCAAAACAGTTTCCCCACTCTCCTTCCACGCAAGTCACGGTGCATTTCCTATGAAATTCTCCCTTCCTCATCCTTAATATACTATATAGTTAATGTATACGTATAATAACCGTAACGAATACTAATGAGCGGCTAGATCCGGTCAGTATGCACACACACACACACGATGTTGGTAGAGCTCGCCGTTTTAGAGATTGTTGTAATCTCGTGGGATTATGTGACATCCTGGTTGCCACATGGCAGGAGGAAGGAAATGTCGCCGTTCGGCTGTTGCCCGCCATAGAACATCTGACTTGACAGTTATGCCACGCCAGGTTGTCTATGAAAGGGCTGATTTGTTGTTTGAGTACCGAGTCATTGTCATGACTCTTAACCTCGCGAATTAACTTGTTTACCTGATGAAATGGAACAGATGAAATGAGCCTGTAGAATACTACAGGTGTGTGGTTTTTGTAGCCCGACGCAGGACATTTCTACCTTGACTCTGATGCCAAGCTAGGCCGCCTGTGAAAGGGCTATATTTGTGTTCGAGTACGGAGTCACTATCGTGATTCCTGGCCTCTTGAATAAACTGATACCTTGTACAAACAATTGTATAATTATTGACACTGTGAGTGAAGTTGGTGATAGTGAACGATCGCGCTGGGTCTCGAGATTTGGGGAGGATTTTCTTTTGTTGGGATGTGGGAAGGTGTGTATAAGGTATGATGATGATATATGTTGTTGTTTCATGAGTCGATTTCCGGGAGGAGGATCGAAAGGTTTAACTTGACTGTAGGGAATAGGTATGGCGCGGATGGTTACATATCCATTCCCCATCTGGGGCCGTCAGTGGCGCCAGCGTTATTCTCTGGCTAGAAGGTTGACCTAGGCGGTTATCCCAGTGGAGTCCGGCGGTGGCAAAGGTTATAAAGAGTTTCTTGTTGGGGTAGGATTTTCTTTTCTTGGGATTAGGAGTGAGGTCCATTCCCCATCTGGGGCCGCCCCCGGTGCCAGCGTTATTCTCTGGCTAGTAGACAACCTAGGCGGTTATCCCAGTGGCGTCCGGCCGTGACTAAGGTTATGATGGCATGAAATGAGCGACTTGTGAATGTCAGGTCTGGGGTTGGAGCAAGGATGGGATAGTTGGGTGGTGGGTTGTCGTCGATCCCGTTGGTCTGGCGTAGTCGATTGTCAATTTGGTTAATTACTACTCTAATTTTTTTTTTTTTCCTAAATCTAGGTATCGGGGGTTGTGTTTTTTTTTTCCCCCCCCAAAGATTATAATAGACACTGAGTTAGTCACAATAGTGCTCTCCTACGCCAGCCGTGGTCTCTTGTAGCGTCTGGTCTCAGCAGGGTCGTAACGTCCTAGTTCCCGTACTATGTCGTTAGTGTGTGTGTCTGCCTGTTCGTAGAGTTTTATGTTCCTTTCCCTGTATATGTCATGGAGGGGTCTGCAATTTGTCATTTCATGTAGGTGTGCTGTTCTAGTTCGCCAGGGTGCTCCAGTGATGGTTCTGAGTATCTTGTTTTGTGTGATTTGTAGTCTATCTGTGAGGTGTTTGGCTCCGTAGCTCCATACTGCGCAGTTGTACAGTATAATCGGTTGTATCATGGATTTGTATAAGACAGTTTTTGTGTGGATGTTTAGTTCCCTTCCTTTGAATAGAGCGTACAATTGTACATATCTCCCAGTGGCTTTTTTTCTTGTGTCCTCTATGTGACTTCTACAGGTTAGTTTCGAGTCTATTGTAGTGCCTAAATATTTTGTATCTTTTTTAACAGGTATTTCTGTGTCGAATAAAGTGAGTGGTGCTGGGAGTTGTTTGCGTCCTCGGCTAATAATCAAAGCTGCTGATTTTGTGGGGTTAACTTTTATCCTCCAAGTCGTGAACCAAATTTGTAGTTCAACTAGGTACCTCTGCATTTTTAAGCTGGCAAAATTTATGTTTTTATATATGGTGTAGGCCATGGTGTCGTCTGCAAAGAGTCGTACTTTTACTTGTGGATTGGTAGGAATGTCTGAATTATATATGCTATAAAGGTGTGGTGCTAGTGCAGATCCCTGGGGCACCCCAGCCCTTATGTCGTGTATGGGTGATTTTGTTCCGTCCATGACTACCTGAAACTTCCTTCGAGCAAGGTAACTGGCGATAATGTGGATGATCCATTGTGGGTAGTTGAATTTAATTAGTTTTTGAATTAGTCCTATGTGCCAAACTCTGTCGAATGCTTTTTCAACGTCTAGAAATATTGCTACGGTGTTTTTTTTTTCTTCAAATACTTTTGTGGCGTCCTCAATTAAATTTAGTACGGGGTGAATAGTCGAGTGATTTTTCCTGAAACCGAATTGGATTTTTGGGATGATCTCATTTTTTTCGCTAAATTTGTCTATCCTTTTTAGAACTAGTTTTTCAAATAGTTTGCTCATAGTGGGGAGGAGACTAATAGGCCTTCTGTTCTGAGGGAACATTGGGTCCTTTCCTGGTTTAGGAAGAGTTATTACTGTCGCCAGTTTCCATACGTCTGGGAAGTGACAGAGTGTAAGTAGAGCGTTGAATATTGTCAGTAGCGTGAGTATTGCCCTCGGTGGTAGTTTCTGTAGTGTTTCGTTTGATAGTCTGTCGTGGCCTGGCGCTTTATTTTTTGGGAGTTGTTTCATTGTGTAGTTTAGTTCATCTAGTGTTATTAGGTCCACCCGTGACACTATTGGTCTAAATAGGTATTCCCGTACTGATCTCTGTGCGTCCCTGACGAAGTCTGCGTCTCTCGGGTTTTGGTTTGGTGTAAACTGTTTCTCCAGAGTCACGGCTATGGCCTCCGCTTTCTCTGAGCTTGTATAGGCCATACCGTGCTCCCCGTGTATAGCGGGTACCGACCGTTTGTTTCCTGATGATTTAAGCTGTTTTGTGACTTTCCAGACTTTACTGGGGTCCATGGCAGCGTCAGTGATGTATGTGTTCCAGTTGTTGTATTTAATAGTTTTAACTGTACGTCTTACTTGTGCAGTGAGTCTATTGTAGGCTGTTCTGTGATGTGGTGTTCTGTATGTTTGCCAGTCTCTCCTTGCCTCTCGTTTCTGGGCGAGCAGAAAGTCAAGGTCTGGGTGTTGGCGTCTCAAGTCATGTTTTTCCTGTTCTATTTCGGTGTTAGTTCTGTATGCTTCCTGTACTGTGCTGGTAAAGAGTTGGAGTGTAGTGTCTGCTTCTTCGGTGGTCGTGATGTTTATGTTGTCGGGTACTGTTTCGTCTAGTGTTCTTTTGAACCCTTCCCAGTTAGTAGTAGTTTTTAGTTTTTTGATTGAGTTTATCTGTATTTCTGTGTTTGTTGTGATCTCGCACACTATAGGGTTGTGGTCCGAGTCTAGTTCTTTAAGAACTGAGAGCTCTTCCGGTGTCACCCCTATATTGTTCAAGACCACGTCTATTACGTCTGGCCTATGTAGTGGGTTTGAGGGGTAAAATGTCGGTTCGCCAGGCCCGACTACCGTGTATCCCTTAGTGTCCGCGTGATCGTTTAGTATGCGTCCATTCCTATTGGTCAGTCGGCTATTCCAGTTCAAGTGTTTGCTATTCATGTCCCCTGCTAAGAATATCTTGTCGAAGTTCGTAAGTTCGTCTAGGTCGCTCTGTAGTATTGTCTTGGTCGGTGGTTTATATATGGCCGCGAATAGGATACCTCCGTTCTTTGTATTTACTTTTATTGCTGTTGCTTCTATGTTTTGTAAGGTTTGAAAAATATGTTGGTAGTGGGGAACAGGCGCGGATACAGGGGGGGGGGGGTGTCAAAGGGTCAGCTGACCCCCCTGTGGTGTTAAGAAAATTAATTTTAAAAATGTATATTTAGAAAGAAAATACCAAAAAATTAAATCATACAAGTTTTTATCTTCCTAGGGATGTGCGAATGTTCTTTTAGTCTCAGAAGAAGCAAAGATTGAAGCATGCCAAGAAAGGTTGAAGCTGAGACCAAATAATTTTTTTTTTATCAAATAACACTATTATTAATTTTTAAATTATCTACTAATACTTCTAAATAAAGAGAAAGTTTAGTAGGGAAAAAACACTATATTATATTATTTTTATGTTGACATATCTGAGTTTATTCCTGCTTGCGTTATAGGTAGATATAATTCAATATCAAGTTAGTGTTAAAATACTTTTTATTGCTGTTATGTGATTATTATAATTTATTTAAATGGGTAGTAATTAGTGATTTTCAAATATTTTCGTTATTTATAGAGGTTTTATTATAACTTCAAAACTTCTCAAGATGCTAAGGTTATAGTGGTTGTCGAAGTGACGAAGTCGAATCGAAGGTGACTTAGGCTTCAACTTTGACTTTGACATTTCGAAGATTTGCACACCCCTACTGAATTCCTAGTACAGGCTGTTCATCTCATACACCTGTCTTCAACACAAGTAATGGACCGAGTTAAAGAGGGGTGGAGTGTGCTATTTTTAGAAAGACCTACCCCCTTTCAGTGAAAAGTACGCTAATCTGTTTCAAACCAGTCAGAGGTAGCTGGAAATATTTACTTTTAGTATACCGGAGCAATTCGTTCGAGTGGCCCTAGATGTGGAACATTTTACGTGTGTGTTTCGTTTTGTTAATGCTTATGTGCAATAAAGTGTAATTTATAAATATTTCAGTCTCTTTGTGATTATAATGACCTATGATGGTTTTATTTACTCTTAGTAAACTGTGAGTGTAATATTTGTGTTTTGTTTTTTATGGTTATTGTGCTACTGCCTATTGTCATTGTGATACAGTGACTTTGATACTTCCTCCTGCTATTCAATTTTGTGATAAATTATTGTCTTTTCTAGTTATGTGATTTGAATGCAAGTATTGATATTATAATGTCAAAAAGAAAGGTACAGACAGAGTTATTTTGTTTTTTCAAGAAAAAAAATCCTGAATCAACAGGAAATGAAACTGTGGATCTAATTGAAAATAGTGCGTCAGTGAACTTTATTTGTGACTCACCCTCAACCAGTGGATCTAATTCTAATACTAAAATCTCTATAGAAAGTGTAGGACCAGAAAAATTTGATATTGGCAATTTTGTTGGAGCTGAAACTATTTCCGATGACTTAAAATACCACATGCTAGTAGAACCGTGGACTTCACCACTAAGCTACAAGTTCCCTAATGTTGTTCAGTCAGGAGGTATTAGACATTTTCAAAGATCATGGCTGGACAAGTTTGTTTGGTTGACGTACAGTGCTAAGGACAATGGCGCTTATTGTATTGCATGTGTACTTTTTGGATCAAAGGAAGGAGGTAGGAGTAGATTATCTCTCGGAAGCTTTGTACGGACTCCGTTTCTAAACTACAAAAAAGGAAATGAAATGCTTTGTGGACATGCCTCCAATGAATATCACAAAACAGCAATTATACGATGTTTTGAATTTAAGAATACATTTGAAAACCGGACACAATCAGTTGAAGTCAGACTAAATTGTGAAGTGAAAAAAAGAATTGAAGAAAATCGAGCACGTTTGATACCCATGATAAAGACAGTTATACTATGTGGCCGACAAAACTTTCCCCTAAGAGGTCATCGTGATGATGGAGAGCTTAGCAAAAACGATAGCATAGAAAATGAGGGAAACTTTCGAGCACTTTTAAGATTCCGTATTGATGCCGGTGATAGTGATTTAAAGAATCACATAAAAACAGTACCCAAAAATGCAACATTTATTAGTAAAACAACTCAGAACGAATTAATTGAAGCTTGTGGAGAAGTTATCCTTAGTAAAATTGTTAAGTCTATTAAAGCAGGGCAATTTTTTACGGTACTAGCAGATGAAACAACGGATGTTGGAACAATTGAACAGATGAGTCTTTGTGTTAGATTTCTGGACATACTTTCATTCAAAATTCGAGAAGAATTCTTAGGTTTTGTGGAAGCGAGAAATCTCAGTGGCAAGGCTCTCACAAACTTACTTCTTAAAAAATTAAACAATTTGGGACTTAAAATTGAGAACCTGCGTGGTCAAGGGTACGATGGAGGGTCTTACATGTCTGGTAAAATCAAAGGTGTGCAAGCTCGTATTAGGAAAAAGTAGCCTCTTGTTATATATAAGCACTGTGCTTCTCACAAACTAAATCCGTCCATTTCTAAAGCATGTTCTCTAACAAGTGTAAGGAACGCTATTGCTGTGGTCAGTAACGTAACAAGTGAAGTAAGAGAATCCAGTAAACGAACAGCTTTAATGAAAGCAAAACTACATGAACAATATCCTGAAGATACAAAGTGCAAACTCAAAACGCTTTGTGAGACGCGTTGGGTAGAACGACACGATGCATTTTTACAATTCTTACATGTTTTTGATGCAGTTGTATGTTTCCTACAAGTATTTGATGTGGAAGCACCATCATCAAAGTCAGCACTTTTACTCACCTCAGTTCTCAGGGTTGACTTTATTATAACTCTGCATATTGTTTCATTTATCTTCAGTCTAACAGTCACGTTGTCTCGTCAGCTTCAAAACCCTTCGTTAGACCTGAAAAACTGCTATAATATGGTAGCAAATGTTTTAGAGACATTGAAAGATTATCGGAATAACCCTAATAAATATACAGAGGTCTATAATGAATCGGTGAATTTGGCTGTAAAACATGAAATTGACATCACTATACCAAGGACCTTTCGGACACAAACTCATGAGCCAAATGTTGCTGCATATTATTATTATTATTATAATTATTATTATTTTAGCACCGCGTCTTACTACCCATTCGGGTTATACGCACTTACGCTAATGTGTGATGGTTGGGTGATTGTGAGAGGAAATGAAGGACCTACGGTTTAACGTGGAATTCGAACCATGGTGGAGGCCTGGCATTCCCCACATTCACAAGATGTCTTGTCAGAGGTGAAGGAAGGGTTTGGTAATCAGATAAATCTGTGCCAGGACCGAGGATTGAACCCCAGCCGCCAGCACAGAAGTCTGACACCTTACCCCTAGACCACCAGGTCACCCCTAAGAAGGTTAAAGACATACTTAAGGTCAAATATGGATGAGGAACGATTAAATGGTTTGGCCATGTTAAATATTCATCGAAGCATAGAAGTTCATCCTGATGAAGTTTGGAGAAATTTGCTCAAAAGAATAAGAGGAAAATGCAATTAATGCATTTATAAAATATGAGGTACGTTTGAACAATGTTTTGTATAGGTTTTATAGTTATTATTATTATTTATTATTATTATTATTATTATTATTATAGTATATATAGTAGTAGTAGTAGTAGTAGTATAGTAGTAGTATAGTTATCTTATTTATAATTAGCATGACCCTCCTATGAAAATTTTCTGGATCCGCGCCTGGTGGGGAATATTGTCTTTGATGAATATTGCTGTTCCCCCGCCACTTCTGCCGGGTCTATCTGTTCTATATAGATGGTAGCCGAAAAAGTTAAGTCTCTTGTTTTGGTTTAGATGGGTTTCGTTGATTAGTCCTATATCTATTCCATATGTTTTAAAAAGTTCTTCTAATTCATGAGCCTGCGTCAGTATCCCGGTCGCGTTCCATATAAAAACGCGTAGAATGTCCTTGGTCCGCGTCTTGTCTTGTCTAATCATCCTGATTTACAAAGTAGTCAGTCACTCCCTCTATCATGATAAACATTTTCTCTGTTGAGTCTGTTGTTTGTCTGAGCCTATTGAGATAAGGTTTGAAATGTGTAATGATCTTCATTATGTTTAAGTCTTTGAGTAGCCTAATTAAGTCTTTTATGTCAGAACCGGTTGAACCGGCTTCTTGTTGTGGGGGGCCTTGTGTTTGTTTTGCCTGCACTGCCTGTGCGTAGGATCGGTGGATCTTGGCCGCCTCAGGGACGGGGGGGTTTGCCACGGGTCTCTGCCGCATTGGTGGGAAGCTCTGTGTGTTGGAG